>ML786485.1:1492952-1508270 GCA_009831015.1 Picea engelmannii | reverse complement strand
GGGGTTTAAAGGATGCCAAACTAATCTCTGAACTTAAAAGAAACTCGCTGGAAAGAGCTACTGTACCCTACTTTGCTCTGTACTACTCGGTACTACTCGGTACTAACCGGTATTGTTCTGTATATGCATGTAAAAGATAAACCTTCTACTGTAATCAAAAGAAACTTCTCTATCTCATGAGATATCCAAACCAGTTCCTGAATGTTAAGCAGTCTAAATGTGAAAACTGAAGAAGTGAAATCAATGGCTGAAAAGATAATGCTAAACCCTCGGTTGCAATGAAATGAAATGCTACTTCTATTAAACCAACGGGAAAACTGCTGAAAGATAAAATCAAATCTAGAGTCTACTGTAAATTCCATATATACACAGCTTTGTTTCCATCGAAGGGGGCCCTGCCTTCTCTGTCAACAGGTCGTTCTCTAAATCAACACATACTGGGAAATAAATAACCCACAGCAAACTTACACACAACAACAGTCGAATTCATGGAACTCTTCACTATTTCATTGAGTATAAGAACAGTACAAAATTTTTGGAGGTTCAATTTCTTGTTCTATTCCCCTATCTAGTCTATGCTCTATCTATCTCCTTTTTCTCAAACATAGCAGCGTTAGATCCCCTCTACATATTTCTCTGCATCCTTTTCTCGAGCATAGAAGCTCTCATCTCACGTTTTCCCCCTCTGGCAATGCATGGCATCTCTTTCCATAACGTTCCAGATCCCTGGCAATGCGTGGCATCTTTTTACATAACGTTTCAGCTCTCTGGCAATGCGTGGCTTTTCCCTAGATGAATAATGAGTTACAAAACGGTTTCGAGAGATCAAGGAGGATGAGACACGTTTTTTACATAATTAAACGCTGCCAGATTGCCTGTAGTCATGTCATGAGATTACATAGACTTTGACAAACGGTTTCCCTCCATTATGCATGAATCTATATATGTTAAATACTCGATGCCAGCGATTGGGTTCTCAAACAAACCGTTTCCCCCCTACGTTACACATGCACGAATTTAGGAAGTGGCAGAGGGCGCCAGCTATTCTGTCAAGGAAAGGTCCAGCTGTAGAGATTCCTCCTCAAATCACAGAGTACTCTGTCAAAGTCAAACTGATCTTGGCATTTTTCATATTGCCCAATAACCCCAAAAACTGAAGTAAGTGATGATCTTAACAAGTTGCACATCTTGAATAGTATTGCCGAAATCATTCTACCTAGAAGATTGAGAAGAAAGCATTCCCTTGGACCAAATGAAACATGAACATACCCCGGTCCTCCACTAGCACTACCAGGTATAACAATAACCCCATGTCTTTTTGCAAACAACTTCAATCATCATCATAAGCATCACTTGGTAACTTTGCCCAGAGATAAATTACTCCTTGTCTTCCCTTTACAGCATTTGCACCAAGAGGTGACAGTGCATCCATATTATATCTTTGTTTTCAAACCCTTTCCTTCACCCATTCAGGGACAAGCTCCAGTGAATGCAGAGAAAGCTTTTATCCAATGATTGAAGCACATATTGGGATATTATCTTGTGTTTTGAGCGGTTGTGCTCCAAGGCCCATATATGTGTAACAGAATATGAATAGCACAGAAAGAATGCCATTTTCTAAACAAAAGACTTCAGGAGAGTAAACAATATCTTCAAGAACCAGCAAGAAAATGTTATAAATCCGGAGCCCAACAACCCCAGAGTATGTACACTCTTCCACGCAGGAGAGTGCAAAGGGGGGATTATCCCCTTTGCGGGGTCTAGGGGCAAGCGCGCCCCCAAAGGAAAAATTGCCTTGTAAATGTATATTGTAATTTCATTGTAAATATGGACCGCTCATTATAAGGTCACAGATCTAATGGTAGAAATTATGTTAAGGTTTTTTTCCCTAGAAGGAAACCCTTTGTTATGAGGGAAATGTATTGCGGCTATGCATTATGGCGAATATTGTATTATGAAATAGGAGACTGTGAGAGAAAGAAAATGAAGTTACAATGGGTTTGTTGTAGGTTGTATCCCTTCATTTTGTTGGATAATAATAAAGGAAGGACCTAGAAATTTCTCTGGTGGATGTAGCCCACACTAAGTGAACCACGTATATCTGTGTCTCTATTGTATTGTTAGCCCTTGACCAAGTTTTGGGAGTTTCTTTGTCATGTAACCTATTTTGGGACTTCGACAACCTATCAAAGGAGGAGTGCAAGACGAAGCAGAGATCACGAGATATCGACCCACTTTTGGGTCCATTTTGGGTTTTTGGGAATATGTAACGGGATTGGGATGTCGACCCATGGGTTTTACCCATTCTTAGGCCTATTTTGTATGTATAAATAGAAGAATAGGCAATGTAAGAGGTAGTCAAATAATATATCTATGTGATGTAGGCTAAGTGCCAAGGGTTGGATCTATGTGATCAAGGCTTTGTGCATTCTGTGTAGACTTGCAGAGCTAAGTGAAAGTCCTTGTGCAAGACTATAGAAGGCTTTGTGTTGTAACGCAAGGAAGAAGGATCTAGCTAGCTGCGCATATCTTTTGTCCTGTGTGGAGTATGCGTTTTGAGGCTCTGTTCATGTAACTTATTGAAGAAGTTAATAAAGAAGAAAAGTTGGTGGACATAGCCCCAAGGTGGGGGTGAACCACGTAAACATTGTGTTGTCTTGCTTTGTTCTTGCATTAATGTGTTTATGTCTTACTTTGCTAAGTGCTTAAGATGATTGGATAGATCCGCTTATGCTTAGTGCTAATAATGTGAAGAATCTTAGGTATGATATATAAGAATATACTCAGTGCTTGATCTACCAGATTTGATCTAGTTTACATATGCTAAGTGCTTGAACACGTTAGATCATTGTGAAAGCTACGAAGCTTTGTGTTACCAGAGAAGTGGATATTGACTGCATATTAAGGAACTAATGATGCTAAGTTATTATTAAGTGTTAGGATCACATATATGTGTCCCAGCTAAGGTTGCATACACCTAAGTCTTGCAACCACCCCTGCCTCTACCTCGGGTGAGACTTCATCTACTTCACAGGTGTTGTCGAAAGGTCCGATAGTTAGGGTTTTGTTGGTGCATTGTTGTAGCGTTGAACCCTGGGTCTGCCCCTGTGCCAACAAATGGTTCCATTGCCGGGACCTGAAACTGTGATTGTTGGGAACTGAGAATAAGAAGCTTTGTGCAAAAGGTTGACCTGAAATATTTGTGTGAGGATATGTGCCCTAGTGTGCAGCATTTTACTTGACCTGTGAATATTTGTGCCAAGAGAAAGGACAAATCTAAAGAAAAGAGGTCGGATCTCAAAAGAAAGAATCCTGATCTGAAGAAAAGAAGCAAGATCTAGATGCTTTGTGCTCTAAGAAAGGTAAAAGTGGAAATTCCTTATTAAAAGAGGTAAGTTCTACAAGCTCTGTGCTCTGATAAAGATAAGAATAGTTAAAATTTTTAAATCTAGAATCTTTGTGCTTTGTAAAAGTAAGATTAGTGAAAAATAATTTGTTTCTAAAGCATGGATCTATGTATGTTTGACAGATTTTGTCCTAGCTCGGAAACTAGAGCGTTGTTAGATGAAAGAAGGTTCGATATGAGTAGATCTGATAAGAATAGTGAAAGATTTGTTATACCTATGCATAGAAATAATGTTTGGACTAACAGATGGATGGATGATCCTAAAATGAATTTGTTGCAGGTTAGCTACCATGATCCTACTGCGCAGTACAGAAGAGGCTCAGGATCACTGAAAAGAAAGAGAGGATTAACTCTCTATTACAGTTGCGGGAAATCGAGACATCTGGCTAAGGAATGACCTAGTGGAAGACCTAGTTGTCTTTGTTGCAAAGACCTAGACCATGAAGTGTTGGATTGCCCTAGAATGATTGATAAGATTGAAAGAATGAATTTGAACCAGGAAAACCCTAAGGCAGATCCAGAAATAGTAGAACCCCAGAAAGAATCAGAGAAGGTATTACTACAGATGAAAGACACCTTGAACAACCACCAACATGTTAGGTTATCAGAGATCTTTAAAGAAAAAGAATGCATTGAAGCAAGAATAGGAGACTTCGACATTGACTGTGTTCTAGATGAGGAAACACAGGTGAATATCATGACAGAGAGAACTTGGGAAGTTATAGGGAGACCTACTATGATTCCTTCATTAGGAGGAATAGGATTATTCAGAGGAAAACTGGTAAAACTATGTGGAAAGCTCACACAAATATCTATGAATGCCAATGGAACTTCGATAGAAGAAGATTTTGAGATTATCAAATTTATTGAGGACAACGCCTCGTTTACTATGTTACTAGGAAAACCTTGGATTGATAGAGATCAAGCCAGAGGAAAGGAAGAAACAAGAGTTAAAATATTTCATGACTAGAAGGATCGCATAGTTGATTGAAGAACATGAGAAAAGATCGAAGGTACTTCACACTAAAGGCCTATATGTCGAAGCTATAAGAACATCATAAGACCTATAGAAGACTAAAATCTCTACCCTAGATAAAGAAGAGGTGTTACACTTGAATCCTAGGAGAGAATTTCAACAACATGAAGTGCCTATGTCCAAAGAAAATAAGAATCAGAATGGGAAGAGAACCACCGAGACGAAGCTCACTGGAAAGAAGGATAGAAAGCTGAGTAAGAAGAGGGCTAATATTGAGAAGTTACAACAGGTTCCAGAGGGTACCTCATAGAAAGAAACTTTTCAGAATTGGAGCTTCATCGGGATATCAAAATAGCGACATATGCCACTTCGCCATGGAAGCGGATATATCCGTTCGATTGTCGCTCTGAATGGGTCGGAAAGAATTTATAGTTCAACACCAGACTATTGGAGCACGCCGTAACGGATAGAACAAGAGTTAATGAGGCTCATACCTGTTGCAAGTAAACCGTTGTCGAGTTGCCTATTTATCCCGTCACGCCACGACCAGAGAACACTTTTGCTAACCGAGAGATTGAGCCCATAGACCAAGTGAAGCATCTATAGTGATCATTGCGCTCTTGCTGATCATTCTAGTGCAGTGTCTAAGCCCATTGTGACCTCGATAGTTTTCATCCCGAGCGTGTATGTCTAACGCGCTCATCGCAGTTGAAGAATCCATCACAGAAGTTCTCATCGACTTAATGACTGAAAGAGTCATGTCGGAGAGAGGAGTGTCTACAGGACTACAAGCATTGTCGACGAGAGGACTACCAGCCTCTCTGTCCACTGCTCGAGTCAGACCATCCTGACAAGTAGATGAAAAGAAAACTAAACACATAGACGATCTCGTGAATGCCAAGCTGATCCCGAGAATTCTACCCGCCTATCTACCACCTCTGAGTAGCGCAAACAATCATGATAGTGTACCCCGAGAAGTTGAATATGCTTTGATCACTGTGTACCTTTGGAAAAAGGTGTGCATAGTTCATGCCGACTAGGATAATCTCACAACGTTGAAGTTTAGCGACTTCAACCTCAGCGACAAGAAGTTTTACGACATGATCGCTCTGCATAAGTATCTGACCAGGACTAAAGGCAAGAAATCAAAGATTGTCTCACAGTCATGGACCCAGAACCTCGCACAGTCCACCCTATTGAACGTTATGAAGATTCCACACTTTGGATGACACCAGGAGGTGAATGCATGCGTCAAATTGTTGCTGTCAAGTTACCATGGAGGTCATTTGTGGTTGAAACGCTGCATCACAGTGGATCCGACATTGATCAATCGGATCACAGGGCTAAGCATGCAAGGCCCTGACCCACAGGATTTCTACCCTGGAAAGACTGCAAATCGCGCTCTTGCCCAGAAGATAAATGATACTTATGGCGATGTAGAGAAGGGCATGCGAGGCTACAAGGTAGCCTCTATCCAGAGTGGCACAGTGCGCCTTTCCTACCAACTAATTGCTAGGAAATTAGTTCGCAAGAACCGGACCACCCAAGTGATCGTATTTGTAGTTGACGTCACAGAAAAGTGCACGGAGGGCCTACAAATGAATTGGGTGAATTACCTGGTAAAGTAGTTGGAACTAGACTGCAGGGAAGTGCAAGACCAAGGATATGAGTTCCACTTCAGCTGGCTTCTCATCTTGATCTCTTTCGTCACATGGGAGATGTCAAAAGGTGCGACCTTCCTAGACATTGAGCCCTTTGAACCTCTAGCCGCGAAGTTCAGTACACTATTGTACTCCAGTGATTTGAACAAGAAATGGAAATAAAATTTCATCTTCCACACTTATTACAACCAGTTGAAAGTAGCCATCCAATCTGATCCTCATATGACCTCGAATACCCTCCACAGGTTTTGGCCCTTAATGAGGTTCAGCGTGGACCGCCACTTCATTTATATCACAGCGTGCACAGATGGCCACAAGAAAAAATTGCAGTCCTACTACAAGCTAACGAAGGAAGACTTAGAGGATATCACGAAGGAATGGTCGACAGACCTCCTCATTCCAAAAAACCCTACGAAGATGTCTGAGATCGACAGTTCAGAAGCTGCGTAGGATACACTCGGACCTAGTAAGACAACGAATCCTGAAGAAGTTCAGAATGTAGACAAAACATCCATGAATATTGCGTCCATTTCACTGGAGCAAGGAGGTGATGGCGAAGAGATCAATGGCACGGAATCTAAGAAAAACAAAGGCGAGGAAACATCGCATAGAGATGAGGAGGACCCCTCAAAGAAAATAAAGGTTTCCCCCCAGAAACCGTCGTCAAGGAAGAAAGTAAAAGCAACCAGGACCAAGTTCTAGACTATTCTCACCCCATATGACTTCAATTTCATCATAGCCACCCTGAATGATGCTTCACTGGAGATAAAAGAGAAGCAGGAGGCTAAGCAGGAGGAGATGTACAATCGTTTTACGAACAATCTCCAAGGGGTGCAGCAGGCACTACAATCCATATGCGAAGTCTCCATTGCACCTCTGATAGCAAGAACACCAGAAATGGGAGATGAGCCAGCTCAACTCCACCAAATCGCTGACACAGTCGAAGCCCACCTTCGACGAGCTCAGGAAGAAATAGTGCAAGCCACCCAAGCTTTGGCACAAGTATAGAGAAACCTTGTAGAACAACGCAGCACTGCAGAATGGGAAAAAATTGCTCTGCAAGCGAAGTGGGATGAGGAAAAAGCACAGCTATAGAAAATCAAGGAACAGTTGCTTGTAGAGCAGTTCGAATTAAATGAACTGATCAATAGAGAACTTCGCTTTGTGACAGTCATCAAAGTAAAGACCGAAGAGGAAGTTCCACAACAGGTGGCACAACTTGAGGAAGTCATCCAGAAGCTCCAACAGTGCATAGGGGACTTGGAGCTCTGCATTGTGCCCGAGACCCCTCAATATGTAAGAGACCAAAGGGAAGCAACTGCCCGCAACATAGTTGATAGATTAAAATCCCTTTATCTGGAGTGCAAGTAGCTAAGTACCTGAAGTGTCCAAACATATGAGAATCTCACCGAGAATCTAGAGTTATAGACATTGGAGTCAAAGCTCAAGGAAGCCAAACAACATGCAGATACACTACAGGCGCAACTGAAGACTCTATCACCCGTGGAAAGAATGAAAAGAACTCAAGAGAAACACACCGCTCAACATCAAATCCATAATATCCATAGCAAAGTAATGGAAGTTACTCAACGGCTTCAACCAATACAAGATAAAGCATGCCAGTTATTCATAGAGGTTGAAAGCTGAGGAACAGAGTTAGAACAGGTTGTCCTTACAGCAGAAAAATGCCTGGAAGGGCCAGTGAACGACACAATGATCCAGGAGTTCAATGAGCAAGAGGTCATAGCACAGTAGTAGGTTGAAGCAACACAAGCCAAGCTTAAGGCATTCGAGGTAGAACGGATCAAACCAAAGTGACTTGGGATGAGTCACAGGTGAGTGTTGGGGGCTTGTTAGCCCTTGACTAAGTTTTGGGAGATTCTTGGTCATGTGACCTATTTTGGGACTTCGACAGCCTCTTGAAGGAGGAGTGCAAGATGAAGCAGGGATCACGCGATCTCGGCCCACTTTTGGGTCCATTTTGGATTTTTGGGAATATGTTACGGGATTGGGATGTCGGCCCATGGGTTTTACCCATGCTTAGGCCTATTTTGTATGTATAAATAGAAGAACAAGCAATGTAAGAGGGAGTCGAATAATATATCTATGTGATGTAGGCTAACTACCAAGGGTTGGATCTATGTGATCAAGGCTTTGTGCATTCTGCGTAGAATTTCAGAGCTAAGTGCAAGTCCTTGTGCAAGACTATAGAAGGCTTTGTGTTGTAACGCAAGGGAAAATGATCTAGCAAGCTGCGTAGATCTTCTGTCTTGTGCGGAGTAATGGTTTTGAGGCTTTGTGCCTATAACTTATTGGAGAATTTAATAAAGAAGAAGAGTTGGTGGACATAGCCCCAGGGTGGGGGTGAACCACGTAAACATTGTGTTGTCTTACTTTGTTCTTGCATTAATGTGTTTATGTCTTACTTTGCTAAGTGCTTAAGATGATTGAATAGATCTGCTTATGCTTAGTGCTAATAATGTGAAGAATGTTAGATTTGATATATAGGAATATGATCAGTGCTTGGTCTACCATATTTGATGTAGTTTACATATGCTAAGTGCTTGAACACGTTAGATCATTGTGAATGCTGCGAAGCTCTGTGTTACCAGGGAAGTGGATATTGACTACATATTGAGGAATTGATGGTGCTAAGTGCTTTATTAAGTGTTAGGATCATAGATATGTGTCCCAGCTAAGGTTGCAGACACCTGAGTCTTGCAACCACCCCCGCCTCTACCTCGGGTGAGACTTCATCTACTTCGTAGGTGTTGCCGAAAGGGCCAGTAGTTAGGGTTTTTTTGGTGCGTTATTGTAGCGTTGAACCCTGTGTCTGCCCCTGTGCCAACATGTATTGTGTATCTTCTATTTTTTATTTCTGCATTTGTTTTATTTTATCTCTCTGTGATCCTATTTTTCTAACAACTGATATCAGATCGAAAGGTAACTCGCAGGAAAGGAGGGTTCCTAGTTCGATTGGGAGCAATGGCGAAAGATGGAAAGTTTAGGGTCAAGAAATCTAACGGCCAAAACTACCAGTTATGGAAGATGCATATGGAATATTATTTATATCAGAAGGATCTATTCATACCATTGGGTGGAGTAACAAAGAAGCTGACAGCCATGAAGTATGAAGAATGGGAGATTCTTGACAGAAAGGCTCTAGGAACGATATCCCTGAGCCTGGTAGAATCAATGGCTTTCAATATTTCGAAAGAAAAGACAACAAAGGATTTGATGGACACATTGGCTAAATTGTATGAAAAACCCTCGGCATCTAATAAGGTATTTCTAATGAATAGATTAGTTAATAAGAAGATGTCAGAAGGTGGGTTTGTTACAGATCATTTAAATGATTTTAATACAGTTACTAATCAACTAAGTTCTGTAAAAATGTACTTTGATGATGAGGTAAGGGATCTTCTAATCTTGTGCTCATTTCCAGAAAGATGGAATGACTTGGTCATGGTTGTAAGTAACTTTGTCTCTAGTTCAAATACTTTAAAATTTGATGATGTTGTTGGTGTTATTCTTAGTGAGGAAATGCGATGGAAAAACATAGGTGAGACATCAATGTTAATGTTTATGCCATTATTATAGTTCTTTGCATTTTATTAAATAAGAGCATAATAAGAACAAGATCACTGAGAAATACACATTCACAAGAGACACAACATTTATCCTGGGAAACCCTCTAGGGGAAGAAAACCCAGCAAAAACTTCCTTATCATAAATAGCTTATACAATGTTCAAGAGATAACTCAAACCAATACAAAAAGTCCTCCCCAAGAGATGTGCCACTCTTCTCCCTCTCTCCAACTAGTAATTGAAGCTTGCCTCATAAGAGAATGAGCAAGTGAGTTATGTGTTTGAAGTGAGTCGCTAGCCTCTTATTTATACAAGACTGGCATGTGTGAAAGGTCACAACTCACAGGGCCGACCTCTCACTCTGGGTGGGTAAACCCACCTTTAATTAATTCTGGGTCTTCCATAATAATTGTTGGGGTCGACTTCTTATTTTGCACTTTGTAATTGTCTGATGACCAATCCGCAAAAGGGGATTTGGTCCTTATACAATTACCAACATGATTAATCCTCAATGGGGATTAATCCAATAACAATAATAATAATAATGACATGATTAATCCATAATGGGGATTTAATCCAATAATAAAATAATAATAAGAATGCTCTTCGCAGTTACATTATTTCAACACTCCCCCTTAACAAGAAGGGTATTCTTCATCAACATCAGGCGAGAGAGGTCTGCATCATCACTGGCATGTGGAGGAAAGTATCATCAATATCATCTTGAACCATTGTCTATCACATTTACGAGTCATCGGAAGTTTTCTTCATCAACAACATCATCATTCTCAAAAGAATGTTATCATCATCTGGATCAAATATGTATCAGTAAAAATGATACCTCATCACAACACTAGGCTAGCACATCACAATACTACACTAGCTCAATATCACAGCAGTTAAGCTGGTAGCTCAATGTCAGTCACATCTTGCTTTACATCTAACGACTAGGTCAGAAGCAAGTAATATCATCATCTCGCTTTACGTCTAACAACTAGGTCAGAAGTGAGGAATCACAGCGTCATGATTTACATCTAACAACTAGGTCAGAAGCATGACTCATCTTGCTTTACATCTAACAACAAGGTCAGAAGCAAGGAACACATCAACATCTCTCTTTACATCTAACAACAAGGTCAAAAGTGAGGAATCATCTTGCTTTACGTCTAACAACTAGGTCAGAAGTAAGGAATCAACGGTGTTATGCTTTATGTCTAACAACTAGGTCAGAAGCATAACTCATCTTGCTTTACATATAACAATGAGGTCAGAAGCAAGGATCACACGGTGTCATGATTTACGTCTAACAGCGAGGTCAGAAGCATGACTCATCTTTCTTTACATCTAACAGCGAGGTCAGAAGCATGACTCATCTTGCTTTATGTCTAACAGCGAGGTCAAAAGCAAGGATCACACAGCGTCATGCTTTACGTCTAACGGTGAGGTGAAAAGCATGACTCATCTTGCTTTACATCTAACGGCGAGGTCAGAAATAAGGAATACATCTACTCCCCCTTTTAGGGAGGGTCCTTTCGGACAATACCAAGATTATCTCAAAAGTGTTCAAACTTTACACGAGATAGAGGCTTAGTTAACACATCAGCAACCCGTTCATCCGTGCTAATGTACTGGAGCTTCAAGGCTCCTCTTTGTACCATGTCGCGGATGAAATGATAGTGAATATCTATGTGCTTCGACCTATCGTGGAACACAGGATTCTTTGTCATTTTAATGCAACTTTGATTGTCACATAGAATCGCAGTTGCTCTCATCTCCAAATCAAATAGGCCTGTCAGCAACTTTCGAAGCCATATAACTTCGCAGCTAGCAGAACATGCGTCAATGTACTCTGCTTCCACTATGCTGAGAGAAATACTGGATTGTTTCCTACTCTACCATGAGATCATAGCTGATCCCAAACTGAAACAACATCCAAAAGTGCTTTTTCTGTCAGCAACGCTTCCTGCCCAATTTGCATCAGTATATCCACTCAATGTAAAGTCATGATCTCCATCATAGTTGAGACCATAATCCACTGTACCTTTAAGGTACCTCATTACATGTTTTGCAGCCACTAGGTGAACACGTCTAGGCTCTACCAGAAACTGACTCAAGGTGTTCACGGCAAAACAGATGTCTAGTCTAGTGTTCGTCAGGTACATCAGCGATCCAATAATCTATCTGTACAGAGTGGCATCTATCAAGTCTGACGAAGTATCGACCAACAGCTTCAGCTTTGCTTCCATGGGAGTATTCATGGACTTGCATTCTAGCAAGTCGAATCTCTTTAAGATTTCGACGATGTACTTCCCCTGGTTAAGGAAGATTCTTTCTGGACTCTGCCATACCTCAAGACCTAAGAAGTAATGCATTAAGATAAGGTCCTTCATTTCAAATTATGTGGCAATTCTCTATTTACATTCAGCGATGAGCTTTTCTTCTCCAGTTAAGAATAAGTCATCCACATACAGTAATAGTATTACTAGTTCATTATCCATGATCTTGAAGTAGAGATTTGAGTCTGTTTTACTCTTGGTAAAGCCTAAGCTCGTCAAGAAACTTTCTATATGGCCATACCAAGGTCTGGGAGCTTGCTTCAATCCGTATAAGGCTTTCTTCAATCGACAGACATGAGACTTCCTGTATTCAAACTCAAATCCTTGGGGTTGCTCTATATACACTTCTTCTTTGATAACACCATTCAATAAAGCTTTCTTCACATCCATCTGGTGCAGCTTCCATTTCATATTGGCAGCAAGAACTATAATGGTTCTAATCGAAGTGTATCTGGCCACAGGAGCGAATTTCTCTTCATAGTCGATTCCTTCCTTCTGGAAAAATCCACGAGCGATAAATCTTGCTTTATATTTCTCAATACTTCCATCAACAACATGTTTTATCTTGAAGAGCCATTTTGATGATACCACATCCTTAGTTTTTGGTCTGGGAACAATTTCCCATACATCATTCTTTATTATGGATTGGTATTCCTTTGTCATGGCATATGCCCATTCCTTCTTTTGGATGGCCTCTTCAAAACATGTGGGTTCCTCATCAAGTAGATTGTACATCAAAGCTGTGTAACTGGAGAATGGCTTTGGTCTCTTCACCTGTCTTGTGGTTCCTTCTGGAACACCATACTTCTCTCCATCTTGAATAAGCTCTCTTGCCCAAGCAGGCTTTATTTTATGGGAGAAGGTTATTTGAGGAGGTTCTTGAACTTCTGTTATATCATGATCTTCAGGAGTCTCCTCATCAGGGGAAGCTATGACTTCCCTTACAGGTTATGTAGCTCTGGGAACTTCCCTTATGGATTCTGTCATCCTGGGATTTACAGGTTCCTCTTCATATGCCTCTTCAAGCTGGCATCTTCTCGATTTCTTAAGTGCATATTCTTCATCAAAGGTCACATCCCTGCTGATCTCAATATGGCGGTGACCAGGAATGTAGATTTTTAAGGCCTTGGATACCTCATAGTATCCCACAAATATTCCCTTCTTTCCGGAGGGCTCTGGCTTGTTTCTTTTCTCCTTTGATATATGGATAAACACTGGACAACCAAATATTTTGAGACGGCTTACCTCTGGCTTCTTTCCAGTGAACATTTCTTCTGGGGTCTTGAACCCAAGTGCACTATGGGATAGTCTATTCTGCACATAAACAACTACCATAGCTTCTTCTTCCCATAAGCACATAGGAAGATCTTGATTTTGAATCATGGTCTTCACAGCTTCCATAACCATTCTGTTCTTCCTTTCAGATACACCGTTTTGTTGGGGATTATAGGGAGTGGTTAGTTCCCTCTTGATCCTGGCATCTCTGCAGAAGCTTACGAACTCCTTTGAGGTATATTCTCCTCCATTATCTGACCTGATTATCTTTATCTTTATTTTGGAAAGATTCTCTATCAAGGTTTTGAATTCCTTGAATTTACTGAATACCTCATCTTTAGATTTTAAGAAATATATCTAGGTCTTACGAGAATAATAATCAATAAATGATACATAGTATACATACCCGCTAATGGAGGATGATGGCATTGGGCCACACACGTCTGAATGGATGAGTTCCAATGCTCCTTCTGCTTTGTTGTCCTTCTTTGGAAAGGGGTTCTCGATGTTCTTCCCTTGTGCACATCCATTGCATATGCCTTCCTAATCAACCTTGAGTTCTGGTAAACCTGTGACAACTTTGCATATGTATGGTAGCGCCTTGTAGTTGATGTGGGCCAATATTCTATGCCAAAGTTCGCATGAGTTTTTGATGGCATGAGTCATAGTAGTTTCTGGGTGACCCTTCAACATATATAAACCATTTTCTTCACTTTCGATGGTGATTGCTTCATTTAAGGTTTCTCTCTTAGCCCATATAAAAAAATTTCCATCTATGAAGGCAACTCTATAGCCTTTCTTGTCTAAAGTTTATATGGAGAGTAAGTTCTTCTTTAGACCCAATACATAGAGTGCGTCCTTCATTGTTATTGAGTTTTCTGAATCTAGCTTGTAGTTTGATTCTCCTATTCCCTTGATGGGATATTGATAATCATCTCCAAGAGTTACATTTTGAGAAAAATTCTTTTCTTAAATATAAGAGAGAGTATTTTTCTTACTCGTCATATGCTTTGATGCACTGCTATCAATGAGCCATGTGTCCTCTCCAGGTGATACAGATCCTGAGAGAGATGAGATTATGACATGGTCCTTAATCATCTTCATAGGTGGTTCTTCATCTTCGGCAATGTGAGCATGTTTCCTTTTGTGCTTCCTCTTGTACTCTTCTCTTCTGACTGGACAATTATTCGCCTTGTGTCCCATCTTATCACAATGATAGCATTGTATAGATGAGAGATCTCATCCCTTGCGTTGTCATTTCTTATGAAAATTTCTTGAATGAGATTCTTGGTTGTTGAACTTGTTTGATGGTTACGGTTCTTTATGAGATTCCCTTTTGAAGTAGGGTTTCTTCCTTCCTCCTTTTGTATGAGTAGCTAGGGCTTGATCATCGTCCCTTGATAGTAGTGTTTCACGGTTGGCTACCCTTGTCTCTTCTTGGGTGCATTCTTCCCATAGGATTTCAAACTGTAGTTTTTCCTTTCTGCCACATACTGACTGGATGAAAGCATCCCAAGGTCTTGCGAGACCATTTAGGGCAGTTATTACAAATTCATCTTCATCGATGGTGTCTCCAATCGCTTTCAACTGTTCTTTTATCTCAGAGATTCTGGAGAAATATTCTTGAATCATTTCTCCTTTTTGCATCTTGGTATTCTTCAACTGAGTTCTGAGATTCATCTTTTGATTGATGTTCTTTCCTTCATATAGTTTACTTAGAGCATCAAACATCTCCTTCGGGGTTTTCTTTGATGATACATATGGGATCAGGTGGTCTTTGATTGAATCTGCAATGATTCTCTGAGGCCTGATTGAGTCCTTCTGATGCTTCGCTTTCTCTACGGCATCTTCAGGTTCCTCCACTTCTTCTTTGATAAATCTTGATAGGTCATTCTCTGCAAGGATCAGACCAATCCTATACTTCCAAGAATGAAAGTTGTCTATGCCTTCTAGTTTCTCAACAAGCTTTGTGCTTGCAGACATCTTGTACTTTTGGCAACAAAAATAACCAAAAATTGAAAATGCTCGAAATCAAGTTTTGACCTTACCAGGAGGTGCGCTTGGCTGAGGCAAGTA
>ML786485.1:1438853-1477896 GCA_009831015.1 Picea engelmannii | reverse complement strand
CCTTGAGTCAGTTTCTGGTAGAGCCCAGACGTGTTCACCTAGTGGCTGCAAAACATGTGATGAGGTACCTTAAAGGTACAGTGGATTATGGTCTCAGCTATGATGGAGATCATGACTTTACATTGAGTGGATATACTGATGCAAATTGGACAGGAAGCGTTGCTGACAGAAAAATCACTTTTGGATGTTGTTTCAGTTTGGGATTAGCTATGATCTCATGGTAGAGTAGGAAACAATCCAGTATTTCTCTCAGCACAGTGGAAGCAGAGTACATTGCCGCATGTTCTGCTAGCTGCGAAGCTATATGGCTTCGAAAGTTGCTGACAGGCCTATTTGATTTGGAGATGAGAGCAACTGCGATTCTATGTGACAATCAAAGCTGCATTAAAATGACAGAGAATCCTGTGTTCCATGACAGGTTGAAGCACATAGAGATTCACTATCATTTCATCCGTGACATGGTACAGAGAGGAGCCTTGAATCTCCAGTACATTAGCACGGATGAACAGGTTGCTGATGTGTTAACTAAGCCTCTATCTCGTGTAAAGTTTGAACACTTTTGAGATAATCTTGGTATTGTCCGAAAGGACCCTCCCTAAAAGGGGGAGTAGATGTATTCCTTACTTCTGACCTCGCTGTTAGATGTAAAGCAAGATGAGTCATGCGTTTGACCTCACTGTTAGACGTAAAGCATGACGCTGTGTGATCCTTGCTTCTGACCTCGCTGTTAGACATAAAGCAAGATGAGTCATGCTTCTAACCTCGCTGTTAGACGTAAAGCAAGATGAGTCATGCTTCTGACCTTGCTGTTAGATGTAAAGCATGACGCCGTGTGATCCTTGCTTCTGACCTCATTGTTAGATGTAAAGTAAGATGAGTTATGCTTCTGACCTAGTTGTTAGACGTAAAGCATAACGTCGTTGATTCCTTGCTTCTGACCTAGTTTTTAGACGTAAAGCAAGATGATTCCTCGCTTTTGAACTTGTTGTTAGATGTAAAGAGAGATGTTGATGTGTTCCTTGCTTCTGACCTCGTTGTTAGACGTAAAGCAAGATGAGTCATGCTTCTGACCTAATTGTTAGACGTAAAGCATGACGCTGTGATTCCTCACTTCTGACCTAGTTGTTAGACGTAAAGCGAGATGATGATATTACTTGCTTCTGACCTAGTCGTTAGACGTAAAGCAATATGTGACTGACACTGAGCTACCGGCTTAACCGCTGTGATATTGAGCTAGTGTAGTATTGTGATGTGCCAACCTAGTGCTGTGATGAGGTATCATTTTTACTGATACATATTTGATGCAAATGATGATAGCATTCTTTTGAGAATGATGATGTTGCTGATGAAGAAAACTTCCGATGACTCGTAAATGTGATAGACAATGGTTCAAGATGATATTGATGATATTGTCCTCCAGATGCCAGTGATGATGCAGACCTCTCTTGCCTGATGTTGATGAAGAATACCCTTCTTGTTAAGGGGGAGTGTTGAAATAATGTAACTGCGAAGAGCATTCTTATTATTATTTTATTATTGGATTAAATCCCCATTACGGATTAATCATGTCATTATTATTATTATTGTTATTGGATTAATCCCCATTGAGGATTAATCAAGTTGGTAATTGTATAAGGACCAAATTACCTTTTGCGGATTGGTTATCGGACAATTACAAAGTGCAAAATAAGAAGTCGGCCCCAACAGTTATTATGGAAGACCCAGAATTAATTAAAGGTGGGTTTACCCACCCAGAGTGAGAGGTCGGCCCTGTGAGTTGTGACCTTTCACACGTGCCAGTCTTGTATAAATAAGAGGCTAGCGCCTCACTTCAAACACATAACTCACTTGCTCATTCTCTTATAAGGCAAGCTGCAATTACTAGTTGGAGAGAGGGAGAAGAGTGGCACATCTCTTGGGGAGGACTTTTTGTATTGGTTTGAGTTATCTCTTGAACATTGTATAAGCTATTTATGATAAGGAAGTTTTTGCTGGGTTTTCTTCCCCTAGAGGGTTTCCCAGGATAAATGTTGTGTCTCTTGTGAATGTGTATTTCTCAGTGATCTTGTTCTTATTATGCTCTTATTTAATGAAATGCAAAGAACTATAATAATGGCATAAACATTAACATTGATGTCTCACCTATGTTTTTCCATCGCATTTCCTCACTAAGGATAACACCAACAACATCATCAAATTTTAAAGTATTTGAACTAGAGACAGAGTTACTTACAACCATGACCAAGCCATTCCATCTTTCTGGAAATGAGCACAAGATTAGAAGAGCCCTTACCTCATCATCAAAGTACATTTTTACAGAACTTAGTTGATTAGTAACTGTATTAAAATCATTTAAATGATCTGCAACAAACCCACCTTCTGACATCTTCTTATTAAATAATCTCTTCATTAGAAATACCTTATTAGACGCCGAGGGTTTTTCATACAATTTAGCTAATGCGTCCGTCAAATCCTTTGTTGTCTTTTCTTTCAAAATATTGAAAGCCATTGATGCTACCAGGCTTAGGCATATCGTTCCTAGAGCCTTTCTGTCAAGAATCTCCCATTCTTCATCCTTCATGGCCGTCAGCTTCTTTGCTACTCCACCCAATGGTAGGAATAGATCCTTCTGATATAAATAATATTCCATATGCATCTTCCATAACTGGTAGTTTTGGCCATTAAATTTCTTGACCCTAAACTTTCCATCTTCCGCCATTGCTCCCAATCGAACTAGGAACCCTCCTTTCCTACGAGTTACCTTTCTATCTGATATCAGTTGTTAGAAAAATAGGATCACAGAGAGATAAAATAAAACAAATGCAGAAATAAAAAATAGAAGATACACAATACATGTTGGCACAGGGGCAGACCCAGGGTTCAACGCTACAACAACACACCAACAAAACCCTAACTACTGGCCCTTTCGGCAACACCTACGAAGTAGATGAAGTCTCACCCGAGGTAGAGGCGGGGGTGGTTGCAAGACTCAGGTGTCTGCAACCTTAGCTGGGACACATATCTATGATTCTAACACTTAATAAAGCACTTAGCACCATCAGTTCCTCAATATGTAGTCAATATCCACTTCCTTGGTAACACAGAGCTTCACAACATTCACAATGATCTAACGTGTTCAAGCACTTAGCATATGTAAACTAGATCAAATATGGTAGATCAAGCACCGATCATATTCCTATATATCAGATGTAACATTCTTCACATTATTAGCACTAAGCATAAGCGGATCTATCCAATCATCTTAAGCACTTAGCAAAGTAAGACATAAACACATTAATGCAAGAACAAAGTAAGACAACTCAATGTTTATGTGGTTCACCCCCACCCTAGGGCTATGTCCACCAACTCTTCTTCTTTATTAAATTCTCCAATAATTTATAGGCACAAAGCCTCAAAACCCTTACTCCGCACAAGACAAGAGATCTGCGCAGCTTGCTAGATCATTTTCCCTTGCGTTACAACACAAAGCCTTCTATAGTCTTGCATAAGGACTTGCACTTAGCTCTGAAATTCTACGCAGAATGCACAAAGCCTTGATCACATAGATCCAACCCTTGGCAGTTAGCCTACATCACATAGATATATTATTCAACTCCCTCTTACATTTCTTGTTCTTCTATTTATACATACAAAATAGGCCTAAGCATGGGTAAAACCCATGGGCCGACATCCCAATCCCGTTACATATTCCCAAAAATCCAAAATGGACCCAAAAGTGGGCCAAGATCGCGTGATCCCTGCTTCATCTTGCACTCCTCCTTCCAGAGGTTGTCGAAGTCCCAAAATAGGTCACATGACCAAGAATCTCCCAAAACTTAGTCAAGGGCTAACAAGCCCCCAACACTCACCCGTGACTCATCCCAAGTCACTCTGGTCTGATCCGTTCTACCTCGAATGCCTCAAGCTTGGCTTGAGCTGCTTCGAACTACTGCTGTGCTACGACCTCTTTCTCATTGAACTCCTGGATCATTGTGTCGTTCACTGGCCCTTCCAGGCATTTTTCTGCTGCAAGGACAACTTGTTCTAACTCTGTTCCTCAGCTTTCAACCTCTATGAATAACTGGCATGCTTTATCTTGTATTGGTTGAAGCCGTTGAGTAACTTCCATTACTTTGCTATGGATATTATGGATTTGTTGTTGGGCAGTGCGTTTCTCTTGAGTTATTTTCATTCTTTCCACAGGTGATAGAGCCTTGAGTTGCGCCTGTAGTGTATCTGCATGTTGTTTAGCTTCCTTGAGCTTCGACTCCAATGTCTATAACTCTGGATTCTCGGTGAGCTTCTCATATGTTTGGACACTTCGGGTACTAAGCTGCTTGCACTCCAGATAAAGGGCTTTTAATCTATCAACTATGTTGCAGGCAGTTGCTTCCCTTTGGTCTCTTACATATTGAGGGGTCTCGGGCACAATGCAGAGCTCCAAGTCCCCTATGCACTGTTGGAGCTTCTGGATGACTTCCTCAAGTTGTGCCACCTGTTGTGGAACTTCCTCTTCGGTATTTACTTCGATGACTGTCACAAAGTGAAGTGCTCTATTGATCAGTTCATTTAATTCGAACTGCTCTACAAGCAACTGTTCCTTGCTTTTCTATAGCTGTGCTTTTTCCTCATCCCACTTCGCTTGCAGAGCAATCTTTTCCCATTCTGCATTGTTGCGTTGTTCTACAATGTTGCTCTATAATTGTGCCAAAAATTGGGTGGCTTGCACTGTTTCTTCCTGAGCTCGTCGAAGGTGGGCTTCGACTGTGTCAGCGATTTGGTGGAGTTGAGCTGGCTCATCTCCCATTTCTGGTGTTCTTGCTATCAGAGGCGCAGTGGAGACTGTGCGGATGGATTGTAGTGCCTGCTGCACCCCTTGGAGCTCGTCCATAAAACGATTGTACATCTCCTCCTGCTTAGCCTCCTGCTTCTCTTCTATCTCCAGTGAAGCATCATTCAGGGTGGCTATGATGAAATTGAAGTCATCTGGGGAGAGAACAGTCTAGAACTTGGTCCTGGTTGCTTTTACTTTCTTCCTTGACGATGGTTTCTGGGGGGAAACCTTTATTTTCTTCGAGGGGTCCTCCTCATCTCTATGCGATGTTTCCTCACCTTTGTTCTGCTTAGATTCCGTGCCATTGATCTCTTCGCCATCACCTCCTTGCTCCGGTGAAATGGACGCAGTCTTCATGGATGTTTTGTCTACATTCTGAACTTCTTCAGGATTCTTTGTCTTACTAGGTCCGAGTGTATCCTACGCAGCTTCCGAACTGTCGATGTCAGACATCTTCACAGGGTTTTTTGGAATGAGGAGGTCTGCCGACCATTCCTTGGTGATATCCTCTAAGTCTTCCTTCGTTAGCTTGTAGTAGGACTGCAATTGTTTCTTGTGGCCATCTATGCACGCTGTGATATAAATGAAGTGGCGGTCCACGATGAACTTCATTAAGGGCCGAAACCTGTGGAGGGTATTCGGGGTCATATGAGGATCAGATTGGATGGCTACTTTCAACTGGTTGTAATAAGTGTGGAAGATGAAATTTGATTTCCATTTCTTGGTCATATCGCTGGAGTACAACAGTGTACTGAACTTCGCAGCCAGAGGTTCAAAGGGCTCAATGTCTAGGAAGGTCGCACCTTCCGACATCTCCCATGTGACGAAAGCGATCAAGATGAGAAGCCAGTTGAAGTGGAACTCATATCCTTGGTCTTGCGCTTCCCTGCAGTCTAGTTCCAACTACTTTACCAGGTACTTCACCCAATTCATTTGTAGGCCCTCCGTTCACTTTCCTGTGACGTCAACTACAAATACGATCACTTGGGTGGTCCGGTTCTTGCGAACTAATTTCCTAGCAATTAGTTGGTAGGAAAGGTGCATTGTGCCACTCTAGATAGAGGCTACCTTGTAGCCTCGCATGTCCTTCTCTACATCGCCATAAGTATCATTTATCTTCTGGGCAAGAGCGCGATTTGTAGTCTTTCCAGGGTAGAAATCCTGTGGGTCAGGGCCTTGCATGCTTATCCCTGTGATTCGATTGATCAATGTCAGATCCACTGTGATGCAGCGGTTCAACCACAAATAACCTCCATGGTAACTTGACAACAACAATTTGACGCATGCGTTCACCTCCTGGTGTCGTCCAAAGTGTGGAATATTCATAACGTTCAGTAGGGTGGACTGTGCGAGGTTCTGGGTCCATGACTGCGAGACAATCTTTGAGTTCTTGCCTTTAGTCCTGGTCAGATACTTATGCAGGGCAATCATGTCGTAAACCTTCTTGTCGCTGAGGTTGAAGTCGCTAAACTTCAACGCTGTGAGATTATCCTGGCCGACATGAACTGTGCACACCCTTTTCCAAAGGTACGCAGTGATCAAAGCATATTCAACTTCTCGGGGTACACTATCACGATTGATTGTGCTGCTCAGAGGTGGCAGATAGGCAGGTAGAATTCTCTGGATCAGCTTGGCATTCACGAGATCGTCTCTGTGTTTAGTTTTCTTTTCATCTACCTGTCAGGATGGTCTGACTCGAGCAGTGGAAGGAGAGGCTGGTAGTCCTCTTGTCAACAATGCTTGTAGTCCTGTAGACACTCCTCTCTCCGACATGACTCTTTCAGTCATTAAGTCGATGAGAACTTCTGTGATGGATTCTTCAACTGCGATGAGCTCGTCGGACATACACGCTCGGGATGAAAACTATCGGGGTCACAATGGGCTTAGACACTGCACTAGAATGACCAGCAAGAGCGCAATCATCACTGTAGATGCTTCACTTCGTCTGTGGGCTCAATCTCTCGGTTAGCAAAAGTGTTCTCTGGTCGTGGCGTGATGGGATAAATAGGCAACTCGGAAACGGTTTACTTGCAACCGGTATGAGCCTCATTAACTCTTGTTCTATCCGTTACGGCGTGGTCCAATAGTCTGGTGTTGAACTATAAATTCTTTCCAACCCATTCGGAGCGACAATCGAACGGATATATCCGCTTCCATGGCGAAGTGGCATATGTCGCTATTTTGATATCCCGATGAAGCTCCAATTCTGCAAAGTTTCTTTCTGCGAGGTACCCTCTGGAACCTGTTGTAACTTCTCAATCTTAGCCTTCTTCTTACTCATCTTCCTATCCTTCTTTCCAGTGAGCTTCGTCTCGGTGGTTCTCTTCCCATTCTGATTCTTATTTTCTTTGGACATAGGCACTTCGCATTGTTGAAATTCTCTCCTAGGATTCAAGTGTAACACCTCTTCTTTATCTAGGGTAGAGATTTTAGTCTTCTATAGGTCTTATGATGTTCTTATAGCTTCAACATATAGGCCTTTAGTGTGAAGTACCTTCGATCTATTCTCATGTTCTTCAATCAACTATGCGATACTTCTAGTCATGAAATCTTTTAACTCTTGTTTCTTCCTTTCCTCTGGCTTGATCTCTATCAATCCAAGGTCTTCCTAGTAACATAGTAAACGAGGCGCTGTCCTCAATAAATTTGATAATCTCAAAATCTTCTTCTATCGAAGTTCCATTGGCATTCATAGATATTTGTGTGAGCTTTCCACATAGTTTTACCAGTTTTCCTCTGAATAATCCTATTCCTCCTAATGAAGGAATCATAGTAGGTCTCCCTATAACTTCCCAAGTTCTCTCTGTCATGATATTCACCTGTGTTTCCTCATCTAGAACACAGTCAATGTCGAAGTCTCCTATTCTTGCTTCAATGCATTCTTTTTCTTTAAAGATCTCTGATAACCTAACATGTTGGTGGTTGTTCAAGGTGTCTTTCATCTGTAGTAATACCTTCTCTGATTCTTTCTGGGGTTCTACTATTTCTGGATCTGCCTTAGGGTTTTCCTGGTTCAAATTCATTCTTTCAATCTTATCAATCATTCTAGGGCAATCCAACACTTCATGGTCTAGGTCTTTGCAACAAAGACAACTAGGTCTTCCACTAGGTCATTCCTTAGCCAGATGTCTCGATTTCCCGCAACTGTAATAGAGAGTTAATCCTCTCTTTCTTTTCAGTGATCCTGAGCCTCTTCTGTACTGCGCAGTAGGATCATGGTAGCTAACCTGCAACAAATTCATTTTAGGATCATCCATCCATCTGTTAGTCCAAACATTATTTCTATGCATAGGTATAACAAATCTTTCACTATTCTTATCAGATCTACTCATATCGAACCTTCTTTCATCTAACAACGCTCTAGTTTCCGAGCTAGGACAAAATCTGTCAAACATACATAGATCCATGCTTTAGAAACAAATTATTTTTCACTAATCTTACTTTTACAAAGCACAAAGATTCTAGATTTAAAAATTTTAACTATTCTTATCTTTATCAGAGCACAGAGCTTGTAGAACTTACCTCTTTTAATAAGGAATTTCCACTTTTACCTTTCTTAGAGCACAAAGCATCTAGATCTTGCTTCTTTTCTTCAGATCAGGATTCTTTCTTTTGAGATCCGACCTCTTTTCTTTAGATTTGTCCTTTCTCTTGGCACAAATATTCACAGGTCAAGTAAAATGCTGCACACTAGGGCACATATCCTCACACAAATATTTCAGGTCAACCTTTTGCACAAAGCTTCTTATTCTCAGTTCCCAACAATCACAGTTTCAGGTCCCGGCAATGGAACCATTTGTTGGCACAGGGGCAGACCCAGGGTTCAACGCTACAACAATGCACCAACAAAACCCTAACTATCGGACCTTTCGACAACACCTGTGAAGTAGATGAAGTCTCACCCGAGGTAGAGGCAGGGGTGGTTGCAAGACTTAGGTGTATGCAACCTTAGCTGGGACACATATATGTGATCCTAACACTTAATAATAACTTAGCATCATTAGTTCCTTAATATGCAGTCAATATCCACTTCTCTGGTAACACAAAGCTTCGTAGCTTTCACAATGATCTAACGTGTTCAAGCACTTAGCATATGTAAACTAGATCAAATCTGGTAGATCAAGCACTGAGTATATTCTTATATATCATACCTAACATTCTTCACATTATTAGCACTAAGCATAAGCGGATCTATCCAATCATCTTAAGTACTTAGCAAAGTAAGACATAAACACATTAATGCAAGAACAAAGCAAGACAACACAATGTTTACGTGGTTCACCCCCACCTTGGGGCTATGTCCACCAACTCTTCTTCTTTATTAGTTTCTCCAATAAGTTACATGAATAGAGCCTCAAAACACATACTCCACATAGGACAAAAGATATGCGCAGCTCGCTAGATCCTTCTTCCTTGCGTTACAACACAAAGCCTTCTATAGTCTTGCACAAGGACTTGCACTTAGCTCTGCAAGTCTACACAGAATGCACAAAGCCTTGATCACATAGATCCAACCCTTGGCACTTAGCCTACATCACATAGATATATTATTTGACTCCCTCTTACATTGCCTATTCTTCTATTTATACATACAAAATAGGCCTAAGAATGGGTAAAACCCATGGGTCGACATCCCAATCCCGTTACATATTCCTAAAAACCCAAAATGGACCCAAAAGTGGGCCGATATCTCGTGATCTTTGCTTCGTCTTGCGCTCCTCCTTCGATAGGTTGTCGAAGTCCCAAAATAGGTTACATGACAAAGAAACTCCCAAAACTTGGTCAAGGGCTAACAATACAATAGAGACACAGATATACGTGGTTCACCTAGTGTGGGCTACATCCACCAGAGAAATTTCCAGGTTCTTCCTTTATTATTATCCAACAAAATGAAGGGATACAACCTACAACAAACCCATTGTAACTTCATTTTCTTTCTCTCACAGTCTCCTATTTCATAATACAATATTCGCCATCATGCATAGCTGCAATACATTTCCCTCATAACAAAGGGTTTCCTTCTAGGGAAAAAAGCCCTAACATAATTTCTACCATTAGATCTGTGACCTTATAATGAGCAGTCCATATTTACAATGAAATTACAATATACATTTACAAGGCAATTTTTCCTTTGGGGGCCCGCTTGCCCCTAGACCCCGCAAAGGGGATAATCCCCCCTTTGCACTCCCCTGCATGGAAGAGTGTACATACTCTGGGGTGTAAATACTTCATGGGGTATAAACATGGCTGAAAACAAAAGACCTCTAAATCAGGAAGACAACCAGGCTCCACAACCAACAATCTCCCACTTGGAGATTGGTCTCAACAACTCCACCACTGTTGTATATGCTGGAATCTGAAACTTCTTGGACCTGGCAACTTTCTCATATTCATCTTCATTCTTGAAGACCAACTGAAACTGAGTAGGAACTCAGTTTCTCCCTGGTTACTCCCTTTGTTAACATGTCTGCAAGATTATGGCTAGTGTGTATCTTTTCCAACTTCAAATGTCCATCTTCCATGGCGGATTGCATGAAGTGGTACCTCAACTATATATGCTTAGTATTCGAATGGAAGACTGATTTCTTTGCAAGATGAATGAGACTCTTACTGTCACAATACAACCTGTTATTATCCTACTTCTTTCTCAATTCCTCCGTAAACCTCTGTAACCAAATCATCTCTTTACTGGCCTCTGTAGTAGCAACATACTCTGCCTCTATTGTTGAAAGTGCAACAACCTTTTGTAGTTTCAAAATCCAACTTACTGTTGTTCCACCTATAGTAAAAACATACCCTATGGTGCTCCTCTTTTATTTATCACCTATCATATCTGAATCAACATATCCCTGTAGAAAAGTGTCTGAACCTCCAAAACATAATGCATGAGTAGCAGTACCTCTCAAATACCTAAGAATTCACTTTACTGCCTCTCAATATTCTTTACCTGGATTGTTCATATACCTGCTCACAACTCCCACTGCATGTGTGTTGTGCCTCTTTTGTCACCTTAGTGAACAAAATAGAGGTGCTTGCAAGCTTAGTTGGGTTTGCTAAGCAGGACAACTGCAAGGAAAAGGGTTAGAGAAAGAAACATAAAACAATAACTAAGAATTAAACTAAGAAATAAAACAACAACTAAATTAATGAACATAGGGACATAAGGACAAAAGAAACAATAAGACCCATGTCACCAATGATAAGGTTGATATTAGTGAAAGAAAACACTGAGAAGCAAGATGACTATGAGTCCCTTCTTCCTCCAAGGGAGGGCTCTTGGACCCCCACAAATAAGCTCTTCTTACAACTCTTGAAAATGAAAATGAAAATGGTGAAATAAATCTTTGCTAATCCACTCAAGGGGTGAGATGGATTGCCCAATGCAATGATGCAAGTATACTCTTTGTAAGGATAGAAGATTCCTCAAGAGAATAATGACAACATAACTTTGCTATGAATTCCTTGAAAAATGAAGTGTATCTATGGCCTTTTTATAGCATTCCTTTGAGTTATTGTCCAACTAGTTTGTAGTGTGTAAAGAGGCTAATTAGGGCATTTCTAGGTCTTTGACCAGCCACCTAGTCAAATCTAATTCAGATTTGAGTGTCAAATCAACTTGAAAGCTGAACCAAAAGTGGGTGGGAGACCGACCACTCTCATAAATGCGTCGTTTCTCAGGTGCACGGCTTTTTGCAACAACAATTGCGTATCGTGCACATGTGTGCAATTTCTGCTTTCTTGTTTTGCGCATGTGTGTGCGCGCCCAGTGTCTTCATAGCGCCCTTTAATTTTTGCACTAGTTGTATAGTTTTGACCCTTTGTGAATGCTTTTGTGTTAATTCAAGTCCATGGATGACCTCATAATTGTTTGATAATGCTGAATTCTTGTAACCATTTGCAGACGAAATTTCAGTGATAACAATGTGCAATATCTGGTCTTGTGCAAACCATTGCATACATCAAGCTGCCAACTGCTGATGAATAAGGGACCCTAGACATGTATTTTATCTCCTCCTGTGTCTTGGGACACATTTCCTTAGGTAATTTGAAATGGATGGCTAAAAGTGTACTAACTAGTTTTTCATTCTACATTATAAACCTCTCCAACACCTTCTCTATGTACTCACCCTGAGACAATGTCAATTTATGGATTTTCTTGTCTCTTTTTATTCTCATACCAAGGATTTTCTTTGCAACACTCAAATCCTTCATCGCAAATGAATTAGCTAATTTCTTCTTGAGCACATCTATATCCTGCATATTAGACCATGCAACAAGCATGTCATCTACATACAATAGCAAGATAATATAACTTCCATTTTCTGGCTTTTTGAAATAAACACAGTGATCAGAATGGCATCTACTATAACCCTATTCTTTCATAAACTTGTCAAACTTCAGATACCACTGCCTTGGAGATTTCTTTAGACCAGACAAGCTCTTCTTCAACCTGCATACCAAATTCTCCTTCCCTTTGACCTCATACCCCTATGGCTGCTGCATATAAATCTCTTCCTCCAAATCCCCATGGAGAAAAGTTGTTTTAACATCTAATTGTTTAAGATGCAAATCTTCTACTGCCACAAGACTTAAAATAGTCATAATTGAAGTCATTTTAACAATAGGAGAAAATATTTCATAAAAATCTATACCTTTCTTTTGTGCAAACCCCTTTACAACAAGTCTAGCCTTGTATCACTTTATTCCTCCATATTCTTCCTTCAACTTGTAAACCCATTTATTCTACAATGCTCTTTTTTCTACAGGCAACTGAACCAAGTCCTAAGTATGGTTATTTACCAAGGAATCCATTTCCTCTTTCATTCCTTGCTCCCACTTATTTTTGGTGTCTACCTGCATTGCCTCTTCATAACATTTTGGTTCACCAGAATCAGTCAACAATAAATAATACAATGAAGGAGGGCATCATTTAGGGGGTATACATAAGCTGGTAGATTTTCTAACAACACTTGCAGGTGTTTGAGGTACCTGTTGCTCCTATTGTTGTACATTTTCATTTTCTGGTTCCTTTGGAATTTATTTTTCAGTGATCTCATCAAGCACTGTGTAATCTTGTTTTTCTTTTTCCTGTTTCTTTCCCTGTAACTGATCATTGTACATGACCTTCTCATTGAATATGAAATCTCTACTCCTAATGATTTTGTTATTTTCATAATCATATAAGCGATAACCAAGATCAATAATACCGTATCCAATAAAGGTACACTTCTTGGATTTTGCCTCAAGCTTTGTTCTATTTTCTTTATCAATATGGACAAATGCTTCACAACTGGAAGTTTTCAAAAACGAATAGTTTACCTTTTTTCCTGTCCATTGCTCCTCTGGAATTCTACCATCCAAAGATCTTGAAGGTCCTCTGTTTATTAAGTAAACAACAATATCTACAACATTTTCCCAGAACTATAAGGGAAAACCAACATGCAATCTTATACTCCTTGCGCGCTCCATGATTGTCCCGTTCATCCTTTCTGACACACCATTTTCTTATGGTGTTCTTGGAACTGTATTCTCTCTATGAATCCCATGGTATGAACAATAATCATCAAACTCATTCCTTCAATATTCACCACCATTATCTGATTTGAGACACTTCAAACTTTTTTTTGTCTCATTCTCCACCAAAGCTTTCCATTTCTTAAATGTATAAAAAACATCAGATTTTTGTCAAATGCAATAAACCCAAGTTTTTCTAGTTGCATCATCAATAAAAGTAACAAAATAATGAAAGCCACCAAGAGATGATATCTGAGCTGGTCCCCATACATCTGTATGCAAAATCTCTAACCTTTAATTATTCTTTTCTTTTTCGTCTCTGAGAAATATGACTCTCTTTTGATTTCCATAAACACAATGCTCACAAAAGTCCAAAGCAATTTTTTTAAGATCTGGAAACAATTTTTTTTTGTGAAGTATCTGCATTCCCTTCTCACTCATGTGTCGCAACCTATGATGCCACAGTGTTGTATCCACTCCTGTAGAAGATAAAGAGATAGAAGAGTCAGTATTACTAGTACATAAATACAATGTACCTACCTTCTCTCCTTTTGCTATCACCAATGATCCTTTGATGACCTTCCATGTCTTATCTGTAAATATGGATATACAACCTTCACTTTCCTATTGCCCTGCTGAAATTAGATATTTCCTTAAATCTGGAACATGTCTTACCTCTTTCAACAACCATTGGTTTCCATTGCGTTGCTTTATTTTTACCTTTCCCATTCCAAGAAGTTTGCATGGTGCATCATCACCCAAATGAACCTATCCAAAATCACCTTGAACATAATCTAGAAAATGTTTTCTATGGGGTGTGGCCTAAAATGAAGCCCCTAAATCTACTACCTAAGACTCAAAAATATTATCTACAGAAAGAATCAAAGCATCTTGTAACACATCATCTGTTACATTTTCTTCCTGATTTCTCTCCTGTTGTCCATCTCTTTGTTTCTTTGGAGCTTTGCAGTCTTTTTTCAGATGTCCTTTGTTCCCACAATTCCAACAGTCTATCTTTCCAAGTCTGGATTTGGATCTTCCCTTCCTAGAATTCTCGCGGTTCCATGGGCCTTTTCCTCTATCCTTTTGTCTTCCCTTGTTCTCCGTATTCAATGCATTACCTGATGTCTCACCTGTGTGTTTCTATCGCATTTCCTCACTAAGGATAAAACCAACAACATCATCAAATTTTAAAGTATTTGAACCAGAGACAGAGTTACTTACAGCCATGACCAATCCATTCCATCTTTCTGGCAATGAGCACAATATTAGAAGAGCCCTGACCTCATCATTAAAGTCCACTTTTACATAAATTAGTTGATTAGTAACCATATTAAAATCATTTAAATGATCTGTAACAGACTCACCTTCTGACATCTTCATATTAAATAATCTTTTCATTAGAAATACCTTATTGGTTGTTGAGTGTTTTTCATACAATTTAGCCAATGCGTCCATCAAATCCTTTGTTTTCTTTTCTTTCGAAATATTGAAAGCCACTAACACTGCCAGACTCATTCGTATCTTTCCTAGAGCCTTTCTGTCAAGAATCTCCCATTCTTCATCCTTCATTGTCGTCGGCTTCTTTGATACTCTGCCCAATGGTAGGAATAGATCCTTATGATATAAATAATATTCCATCTATATCTTTCATAACTGGTAGTTTTGGCCGTTAAATTTCTTAACCTTAAACTTTTCATCTTCCATCATTTCTCCCACTCGAACCAAGAACCCTCCTTTCCTACGAGTTACCTTTCACTCTGATACCATTTGTTAGAAAAAAAAGATCACAGAGAAATAAATTAAAACAAATGCGGAAATAAAACATAGAAGATACACAATACAATAGAGACACAGATATATGTGGTTCACCGAGTGTGGGCTATGTCCACCAGAGAAATTTCCAGGTCCTTCCTTTATTATTATCCATCAAAATGAAAGGATACAACCTACAACAAACCCGTTGTAACTTCCTCTTTGTTCTCTCGCAATATCATAATTCAAAATACAATATTCACCATAATGCATACTTGCAATACATTTCCCTCATAATAGAGGGTTGCCTTCTAGGGTAAAAAACCCTAACATAATTTCTACTGTTAGATCTATGACCTTACAATGAACGGTCCAAATTTACAATGAAATTACAAAATACATTTACAACACAATTTTGCCTTTAGGGGCTTCGCCCCTGAACCCCCGCCAGGGGCCCACTTACCCCCAGACTCTGCAGAGGGGGTAACCCCCCTCTACACTTCCCTACGGGGAAGAGTCTACATACTTCTGGGGTGTAAATACGTCATGGGGTATAAAAATAGCTAAAAACAAAAGACCTTTGAATCAGGAAGATAAACAGGCTCCACAACCAACAATATCCCACTTGCAGATTGATCTCAACAACTCCACTGCTGTTGTATATGTTGGAATCTAAACCTTCTTGGACCTGACAAATTTCTCATCTTCATATTCATTCTTGAAGACCAACTAAAACTGAGTAAGAACTCAGTTTCTTCCTGGTTACTCCCTTTGTTAACATGTCTACAAGATTCTCGCTAGTGTGTATCTTTTCCAGCTTCAAATGTCCATCTTCCAAGGTGGATCATATGAAGTGGTACCTCAACTATATATGTTTAGTCTTCGAATGGAAGGATGAGTTCTTTTCAAGATGAATGAGACTCTCATTGTCACAGTACAACCTGTTATTCTCCTGCTTCTTTCCCAATTTCTCCATAAACATCTGTAACCAAATCATCTCTTTACTAGCCTCTATAGAAGAAACATACTCTGCCTCTGTTGTTGAAAGTGCAATAACCTTTTGCAGTTTCGAAATCCAACTTATTGTTTTTCCACCTATAGTAAAAACATACCTTCTGGTGCTCCTCCTACTATCTTTATCACCTGCCATATTTGAATCAACATATACCTATAGAAAAGTGTCTGAACCTCCAAAACATAATGCATGAGTAGTAGTACCTCTCAAATACTTGAGAATCCACTTTACTTCCTCCCAATGTTCTTTACCTAGATTGTTCATATACCTGCTCACAACTCCCATTGCATGTGCAATATCTGGTCTTGTGCAAACCATTGCATACATCAAGCTTCCAACTGCAGATGAATAAGAGACCCTGGACATATATTCTATCTCCTCCCATGTCTTGGGACACATTTCCTTAGTTAATTTGAAATGACTGGCTAAAGGTGTACTAACTAGTTTTGCATTCTACATTCTAAACCTCTCCAACACCTTCTCTATGTACTCACCCTGAGACAATGTCAATTTGTGATTTTTCCTATCTCTTGTTATTCTCATATCAAGGATTTTCTTTTCCGCACCCAAATCCTTATTCGCAAATGAATTAGCTAATTTCTTCTTGAGCACATTTATATCCTTCATATTAGACTCTGCAACAAGCATGTCATCTACATACAATAGCAAGATAATATAGCTTCCATTTTCTAACTTTTTGAAATAAACACAGTGATCAGAATGACATCTACTATAACCCTGTTCTATCATAAACCTTTCAAACTTCAAATACCTCTTCCTTGGAGCTTTCTTTAAGCCATACAATCTCTTCTTCAACCTGCATACCAAATTATCCTTCCCTTTGACCTCATACCCTTGTGGCTGCTGCATATAAATCTCTTCCTCCAAATCCCTATGGAGAAATGTTGTTTTAACATCTAATTGTTCAATATGAAAATCTTCTATTGCCACAAGACTTAAAATATTCCTAATTGAAGTCATTTTAACAATAGGAGAAAATATTTCATCAAAATCTATCCCTTTCTTTTGTGCAAACCCCTTTACAACAAGTCTAGCTTTGTACTGCTTTATTCCTTCATCTTCTTCCTTCAAATTGTAAAACCATTTATTCTGCAATGCTCTTTTTCCTGTAGGCAACTGAACCAAGTCCTAAGTATGGTTATTTACCAAGGAATCCATTTCTTCTTTCATGCCTTTCTCCCACTTCTTTTTGGTGTCTACCTGCATTGCCTCTTTATAACATTCTAGTTCACTAGAATCAGTCAACAATAAATAATACAATGAAGGAGAGTATTGTTCAGGGGGTATACTTAACGTGGTAGATTTTCTAACAACACTTGCAGGTGTTTGAGGTACCTGCTGCTCTTGTTGTTGTACATTTTCATTTTCTGGTTCCTTTGGAATTTGTTTTTCAGTGATCTCATCAATCATTGTGTATTCTTGTTTTTCTTTTCCTTGTTTCTTTCCTTGCAACCAATCTTTGTACATGACCTTCTCATTGAATATGACATCTCTACTCCTAATTATTTTGTTATTTTCATAATCCCATAAGCGATAACCAAAATCATTAACATAGTATCCAATAAAGGTACACTTCTTGGATTTTTCCTCAAGCTTTGTTCTATTTTCTTTATCAATATGGACAAATTCTTCACAACCGAAAGTTTTCAAAAAGTAATAGTTTACCTTTTTTCCTGTCCATTCCTCCTCTGAAGTTCTACCATCCAAAGAGCTTGAAGGTCCTCTGTTTATTAAGTAAACAACAATATCTACAACATCTGCATAGAACTGTAAGGGAAAACCAGCATGCAATCTCATACTCCTTGCACACTCCATGATTGTCATGTTCATCATTTCTGACACACTATTTTCTTGTGGTGTTCTTGGAACTGTCTTCTTTTTACGAATCCCATAGTATGAACAGTAATCATCAAACTCCTTGCTACAATCTTCACCTCCATTATCTGATCTGAGACACTTCAAACTTTTTCCTATCTCGTTCTCAACCAAAGCTTTCCATTTCTTAAAAGTATAAAAAACATCAGATTTTTGTCGAATGCAATAAACCCAAGTTTTTCTAGTTGCATCATCAATAAAAGTAACATAATAACGAGAGCCACCAAGAGATGATACCTGATTTGGTCCCCATACATCTGTATGCACAAGCTCTAACCTTTCATTCTTCTTTTCTTTTCCGACTCTGAGAAATCTGACTCTCTTTTGTTTTCCATAAACACAATGCTCACATAAGTCCAATTCAATTTGTTTAAGATCTGGAAACAAATTTCTTTTGTGAAGTATTTGCATTCCCTTCTCACTCATGTGTCCTAGCCTATGATGCCACAATGTTGTATCCACTCCTTTAGAAGCTAAATATATAGAAGAGTCAGTATTATCAATACATAAATAAAATGTACCTACCTTCTCTCCTTTTGCTATCACCAATGATCCTTTGATGACCTTCCACATCTTATCTATAAATATGGATATACAACCTTCACTTGCCAATTGCCCTATTGGAATTAGATTTTTCCTTAAATTTGGAACATGTCTTACCTCTTTCAACAACCATTAGTTTCCATTGCGTTGCTTGTTTTTTACCTTTTCCATTCCAACAATTTTTCATGGTGCGTCATCACCCAAATGAACCTGTCCAAAATCAACTTGAACATAATCTAGAAAATGTTTCCTATGGGGTGTGGCATGAAATGAAACCCTTGAATCTAGTACCCAAGACTCAGAAATATTATCTACAAAAATAATAAAAGAATCTTGTAACTCATCACCTGTTACATTTTCTTCATGATTTCTCTTATGTTGTCCATCTCTTTGTTTCTTTGGAGCTCTCCAGTATTTCTTTAGATGTCCTTTCTTTTCACAATTTCAGCACTCTATCTTTTCAAGTCTAGATTTGGATCTTCCCTTCCTAGAATTCCCGCGATTCCCTGGGCCCTTTCCTCTATCCTTTTATCTTCCCCTGTTCTCCATGTTCAATGCATTACATGTTGTCTCACCTGTTCTTTTTCGTCGCATTTCCTCACTAAGGATAACACCAACAACATCATCAAATTTTACAGTATTTGAACCAGCGACATAGTTACTTACAACCATGACTGAGCTGTTCCATCTTTCTGACAATGAGCACAAGATTAGAAGAGCCCTGGTTTCATCATCAAAGTCCTCTTTTACAGAACTTAGTTGATTAGTAACCGTATTAAAATCATTTAAATGATGTGCAACGGACCCACCTTCTGACATCTTCATATTAAATAATCTCTTCATTAGAAATACCTTATTAGACATTGAGGGTTTTTCATACAATTTAGCCCATGCATCCATCAAAGCCTTCGTTGTCTTTTCTTTCGAAATATTGAAAGCCATTTATGCTGCCAAGCTCAACTGTATTGTTCCTAGAGCGTTTCTGTCAAGAATCTCCCATTCTTTGTCCTCCATGGTCGTCAGATTCTTTTCTACTCCACCCAATGGCAGGAATAGACTCTTCTGATATAAATAATCTTCCATCTTCATCTTCCATAACTGGTAGTTTTGGCCGTTAAATTTCTCAACCCTAAACTTTCCATATTCCACCATTGCTCCCACTCGAACCAGGAACCCTCCTTTCCTGCGAGTTACCTTTCACTCTGATACTAGTTGTTAGAAAAACGGGATCGTTGAGAAATAAAATAAAACAAATGCATAAATAAAACACAAAAGATACACAATACAATAGAGACACAGATATACGTGGTTCATCCAGTGTGGGATACGTCCACTAGAGAAATTTCCAGGTCCTTCCTTTATTATTATCCAACAAAATGAAGGGATACAACCTAGAGCAAACCCATTGTAACTTTCTCTTCTTTCTCTCACAGTCTCCTATTTTAGAATACAATATTCACCATAATGCATAGCCGCAATACATTTCGCTCATAAAAGAGGGTTGCCTTCTAGGGAAAAAAAACCTAACATAATTTCTATCGTTAGATCTGTGACCTTATAATGAACAGTTCAGATTTACATTGAAATTAAAATATACATTTACAAGGCAATTTTTCCTTTGGGGGCTTCGCCCCCGAAGCCCCGCCAGGGGCCCACTTTCTCCTGGACCCTATAGAGTGGGTAACCCCCCTCTGCACCCCTCCATGTGGAAGAGTTTACATACTTCTAGGGTGTAAATACTTTATGGGGTATAAACACATCTGAAAACAAAAGACCTCTGAATCAGGAAGATAATTAGGCTCCACAACCAACAATTTCCCACATGGAGACTGATCTCAACAACTCCACCGCTGTTGTATATGCTGGACTCTGAACCTTATTGGACCTGTAAAATTTCTCATCTTCATCTTAATTCTTGAAGACCAACTGAAACCGAGCAGGAACTCAGTTTCTCCCTCGTTACTCCCTTTGTTAACATGTCTGCAGGATTTTGGCTAGTGTGTATCTTTTCCAATTTCAAATGTCCATCTTCCAAGGCGGATTGTATGAAGTGGTACCTCAACTGTATATGGTTAGTCTTCGAATGGAAGGCTGATTTATTTGCAAGATGAATGGAACTCTCACTGTCACATTACAACCTGCTATTCTCCTGCTTCTTTCCCAATTCCTCCATAAACCTTTGTAACCAAATCATCTCTTTACTAGCCTCTGTAGTAGAAACATACTCTACCTCTATTGTTGAAAGTGCAACCTTTGTAACCAAATCATCTCTTTACTAGCCTCTGTAGTAGAAACATACTCTACCTCTATTGTTGAAAGTGCAACAACCTTTTGCAGTTTCAAAATCCAACTTACTGTTGTTCCACCTATAGTAAAAACATACCCTGTGGTGCTCCTCTTGCTATGTTTATCACTTGTCGTATCTGAATCAACATATCCCTGTAGAAAAGTGTTTGAACCTCCAAAACATAATGCATGAGTAGCAGTACCTCTCAAATACCTGAGAATCCACTTTACTTCCTCCCAATGTTCTTTACCTAGATTTTTCATATGCCTTCTCACAACTTCCACTACATGTGCAATATCTGGTCTTGTGAAAACCATTGCATACATCAAGCTGCCAATTGCTGATGAATAAGCGACCCTGGACATGTATTCTATCTTCTCTTGTGTCTTGGGACACATTTCCTTAGTTAATGTGAAATGGATGGCTAAATGTGTACTAACTGGTTTTGCATTCTACATTTTAAACCTCTCCAACACCTTCTCTATGTACTCACCCTGAGACAATGTCAATTTGCGATTTTTCATGTCTCTTGTTATTATCATACCAAGGATTTTTTTGCAACACCCAAATACTTCATCACAAATGAATTAGATAATTTCTTCTTGAGCACATTTATATCCTGCATATTAGACTCTTCAACAAGCATATCATCTACATAGAATAGCAAGATAATACAACTTCCCTTTTCTAGCTTTTTGAAATAAACACAGTTATCAGAATGACATCTACTATAACCTTGTTCTGTCATAAACCTGTCAAAATTCAAATACCACTGCCTTGGAGATTGCTTTAGGCCATACAAGCTCTTCTTCAACCTGCATACCAAATTCTCCTTCCCTTTGACCTCATACCCCTATGGTTGTTGCATATAAATCTCTTCCTCCAAATCCCCATGGAGAAAAATTGTTTTAACATCTAATTGTTCAAGATGCAAATATTCTACTGCCACAAGACTTAAAATAGTCCTAATTGAAGTCATTTTAACAATAGGAGAAAATATTTCATCAAAATCTATACCTTTCTTTTGTGCAAAACCCTTTACAACAAGTCTATCCTTGTACCGCTTTATTCCTCCATCTTTTTCCTTCAACTTGGAAACCCATTTATTCTGCAATGCTCTTTTTCCTATAGGCAACTGAACCAAGTCCCAAGTTTGTTTATTTACCAAGGAATCCATTTCCTCTTTCATGCCTTGCTCCCACTTTTTTTTGGTGTCTACCTGCATTGCCTCTTCATGACATTCTGGTTTACCAAAATTAGTCAACAATAAATAATACAATGAAGGAGAGTATCGTTTAGGGGGTATACATAACCTGGTAGATTTTATAACAACACTTGCAGGTGTTTGAGGTACCTACTTCTCATGTTGTAGTAAATTTTGATTTTTTGGTTCCTTTGGAATTTCTTTTTTAATGATCTCATTAAGCACTGTGTATTCTTGTTTTTCGTTTTCACGTTTCTTTCCCTGCAACTGATCTTTGTACATGACCTTCTCATTGAATATGAAATATCTACTCCTAATGATTTTGTTGTTTTCATAATCCCATAAGTGATAACCAAAATCGTTAACACTGTATCCAATAAAGGTACACTTCTTGGATTTTCCCTCAATCTTTGTTCTATTTTCTTTATCAATATGGACAAATGCTTCACAACTGAAAGTTTTCAAAAATGAATAGTTTACCTTTTTTCCTGTCCATTCCTCCTCTGAAATTATACCATCCAAAGAGCTTGAAGGTCCTTCGTTTATTAAGTAAATAACAGTATCTACATCATCTGCCCAGAACTGTAAGGGAAAACCAACATGAAATGTCATACTCCTTGCACGCTCCATGATTGTCCTGTTCATCCTTTCTGACACACCATTTTCTTGTGGTGTTCTTGGAACTATATTCTCTCTACGAATCCCATGGTATGAACAATAATGATCAAAGTTTCTTGCTGCAATATTCACCTCCATTATCTGAGCTCAGACACTTCAAACTTTTTCCCGTCTCATTCTCAACCAAAGCTTTCCATTTCTTAAAAGTATAAAAAACATCATATTTTTGTCGAATGCAATAAACCAAAGTTTTTATAGTTGTTGTTGTCACTCGGAATTGAATTTGGGTTGCATGCAAATCAATCCTGAGGAAACCTCGAACCACTTTGGATTGGAAGCTTCCCCTCCCAACCCGAGAGGGATCTCTCGAATAATGTCACAATATGATCTTCAGTAAGCGTGAAATGGTGGGCAGATTTATGGGTAAATGATAGTTTTGGATTTTAGAGTTTGGGGGTTGGACCAGGGAAACAGTCCATTGGGCATGGAGTCAAGTGAAGACCGAATAAGGGAGATAATAGCAGTGATCGTATAACTTGCAGAAAATGAGGCAAAGTAAGTCTATCTTTCAACCATTGATAATCATGATGCGGTAGCAGAAAAAGAAAGAAAAGACCATCATAGTGAAAGCATCTATCAAGGATAAATTTTCACTACAACTTTAGAGGAAAACAAACGAAGGCTGATAACTAGATGCAAAGTGCTTATCTTGAATGAATTCTGATCAGTCACCATAGAACGCAACACATATATATCAACTGTGGGTAAGGATCATATAAAATGAATTCCAAACAAATTTAACACAGCTGAAAGAGGAAGAGATAAACAATATGGTAATGACAACAGGGAAAACATACTGAAAGAATCGACCGTGATGAATCTCATAGTCTCAAGTAAATATGTCTTCTGTATTACTCCATTCTTGGCTTACAAAATAACTCGGCTTACAAAAAGAGCCCCTCTTCGAAAGAGATTTTCCCCTCAGCTCGCCTCTTATATCAATCAGTCTTTTAAAAGAAAAAATCTAACATAAATCTCTTTGTGTTCCGGGAAATATGAAACGGTTCGCCTTCTCCGGACTCTGCGACTTCCAGATGCGCTGCCGGCTTCTTGAACCATCACTAATCATTTCCTAACTGGACAAGACTCAACATTTGCGTGGCCTTTCAAGATTCTCCTTACGTGCATTTGGATTACCTTCGTATGATTTGATTTTAATGCCGAGTGTCATCGCTCAGAGAATGCGTATGATCACCCAAATTGATAACAAAGGCCCCTTGGATGGGCTCGACAGTATTTCTCAGGCTCCAACTCCAGGCTGGGATTTCTACAATTTTGGATCATTTCATGCTCAGACTACATCACTACCATGTTGTTCTCAGATCAATGATATTGAGTGTCCAAGGTTGATCTGGGAATCCAGAGATCTTGCATTCTATCCCACTGAAATTGTTTGGTCTCCATTCACTGGTATTGTTCTATATTGAACTTAGAGCACGACTTTATTTCTTTCCGACACTATCTCCATTCGCTGGCTCAACATTGCTCCCTAAACCCAATACGGCTCTCTAATCTCGATGCTTGTTGGATTACCTTTAACAACACTCAGCTTCTTATCTTTTATAAAACAAAAAGTCGGGAGGAGTATTATAAGATCGTGGAGACGCTAAAAAGGAGCCTGTCTTCAGTTCTAGTGGACTTCTATCCATTTGCAGGTCGGTTGGACATCCAGCGAGGAAAATCGAGCCAGCCCAAAGTTGACTGCAACGATGAGGGAGTGGAATTCGTTGAAGCATCGACTGATATATCTTTTGAGGACGTGGAAAAAGATGAGTTTCAGCACAAAAGATTCTTCAAGGAGCTTGCCCGGACGCATGCAAACAACTATGTCGCTTCGTTCCTCTCCATCCAGGTATCGAAAAATCACCACATGCTTCTCTATTTCTACAATTATTACTAATTAATAACATGCTTCAGATATCGTAGTTCACAGCTTTCCGGGGAGGAGGAATTTGCATTAGAACGACTCTTCATCATGCTATTGCAGATGCGAATTCGTTGGTATCGAGCTTCTCCTCTGCAGGGAGGGTGAAGAAGTCCCTGGAGAGCCGAGTCATGGAATCCACAGCTCCGTGAATTTTCATTGTTATCTTGCTGGACATGTAGGATGACATGGAGTTGTCTCGGAGGACCTGGGCCTTCATTTTTTTCTCCATGTTCGCCGTCCATCCATACTCGCCTATCACCAGACAGCAAGGAGAGTCCACTATGCGATCTGACACCACTAGCTTCTCCACCTTGTCACCCAAGATGTCCTTCATTACTTTGCACAGGCTCTCAAACACAACTTTCTTCTCTTCATTCTTCTTCCTCTCCTCCTCCGTCTCCTCCAACTTCAACCCTTCTTTCATGGCAGACACCAGTTTCTTCCCATCGTACTCCTTCAGCTGCCCTATGGCGTATTCATCGATGGCATCCACCATGAACAAGACTTCATACCCTTTCCTTTTCAGTCTCTCCAAGAACGGAGAATTCTCCACCGCCTTCTTGCTCTCACCAGTGATGTAATATATGTCCTTCTGCCCCTCTTTCATTCAGGTCACATAGTCCTTGAGGCTCGTCATCTCGTCTCCGCTCTTGGTCGAGTGATATCTCAGCAAATCTGCGAGCTTAGCCTTGTTCTGGCTGTCCTCATGTATTCCCAATTTTAAATTCTTCGAAAACGCTTCGTAGAACTTGGCATAGTCTTCTTTGTTCTCTGCGATCTCGCTGAACATCTCAATACATTTCTTCAGCAAATTCTTCCTGATCACCTTCAGAATCTTGTTCTGTTGCAGCATTTCCCGAGAGATGTTGAGGGGCAAATCATCAGATTCCACCACATCTTTGACAAAGCCCAGGTATTCAGGAATGATCTCCTCACAGTTGTCCATTATGAACACCCTTCTCACATACAACTTAATGTTGTTGAGCTTTTTCCTGGTGTCAAACAGATCGAACAGAGCCCTCTTGGGAACAAAGAGAATAGCCTTGAGCTCCAACTGACCCTCCACAGAGAAATGCTTCACAACCAAGTGCTCCTCCTAGTCATTGGTGATGCTCTTATAGAAGGACACATATTCTTCCTTGCTAATATCCTTCGGCTTCCTCATCCAAATGGGCTTCTGCTTGTTCACCAGATTCCATTCATGTGACATTTCCTCTCTGGCAGAATGTCTTCTGAAAGCCTCTAAAGTACCTTCAACAAGGGGTTTAGTTTCATTGAAACAAGCAGCAGCCACAAAAAAATGAAGGCTTTTGTAGTGGATCCCGTCAACAATTGAGCAGCGACAGAGATAGTAATGTATTAGATTTACTTCTCCACCGGTTTGCATTGCTATCAAAATCTAAGCATAGTGGAGTGACTTGAATGTTATAAGCTTTGTTGGATACTGTTGTTAAATTTGGGCGAAAGTGCCTAAGTAGTTTCAGAAACTTTCAATATCTGTTACAATAGTTGCATCATCAATAAAAGTAACATAATAACGAGAGCCACCAAGAGATGATACCTGATATGGTCCCCATACATCTGTATGCACAAGCTCTAACCTTTCATTTTTTTATTTTTTTTTTCTGACTCTAAGAAATCTGACTCTCTTATGTTTTCCATAAACACGATGCTCACAGAAGTCCAAATCAATTTGTTTAAGTTCTGGAAAAAAATTTCTTTTGTGAATTATTTGCATTCCCATCTCACTCATGTGTCCCAGCATATGATGCCACAGTGTTGTATCCACTCCTATAGAAGCTAAAGAGATAGAAGAGTCAGTATTACTAGTACATAAATAAAATGTACCTACCTTTTCTCTTTTTGCTATCACCAATGATCCTTTGATGACTTTCCACGTCTTATTTGTAAATATGGATATACAACCTTCACTTGCCAAATTCCCTGTTGAAATTAGATTTTTCCTTAAATCTGAAACATGTCTTACCTCTTTCAACAACCATTAGTTTCCATTGCGTTGCTTGTTTTTTACCTTTCCCATTCCAACAATTTTGCATGGTGCATCATCACCCAAATGAACCTGTCCAAATTCACCTTGAACATAATCTAGAAAATGTTTCCTATGGGGTGTGGCATGAAATGAAGTCCCTAAATCTACTACCCAAGACTTAGAAATATTATTTACAAAAAGAATCAAAGCATCTTGTAACACATCACCTGTTACATTTGCTTCTTGATTTCTCTCATGTCGTCCATCTCTTTGTTTCTTTAGAGCTCTGCAGTCTTTCTTCAGATGTCCTTTCTTCCCACAATTCCAACACTCTACCTTTCTAAGTCTGGATTTGGATCTACCCTTCGTAGAACTCCCGCAGTGTCCTAGGCCCTTTCCTCTATCTTTTTTTCTTCCCCTATTCTCCATGTTCAATGCATTACCTAATGTCTCACGTGTGCTTTTCCATCGCATTTCCTCACTAAGGATAACACCAACAACATCATCAAATTTTAAAGTATTTGAACCAAAGACAGAGTTACTTACAACCATGACCAAGTCATTCTAGCTTTCTGGTAATGAGCACAAGATTAGAAGAGCCCTAACCTCATCATCAAAGTCCACTTTTACATAACTTAGTTGATTAGTAACTGTATTAAAATCATTTAAAGGATCTGCAAGAGACCCACCTTCTGATATCTTCATATTAAATAATCTCTTCATTAGAAATACCTTATTGGCTGCTGAGGGTTTTTCATACAATTTAGCCAATGCATCCATCAAAGCCTTCTGTTATCACTGAAATTTCGTCTGCAGATGGTTACAGGAATTTGACATTTCCAAACACCTATTAGTTCATCCATGGCCTAAAAAATTCATTTCCAAAGGGCACAAAACTATACAACTGGTTATAAAATTAGCATGTGTTTAGAATACAAGGGAAGCACGTACACATGCGTTAATCGAAAACACCGGAAAAGCGCACATGCACATGATGCATGACTATGGACGCAAAAATCCATGCACACCTTAGAACGACACATTTATGATTTTGGTCGGCCTCCCACCCACTTCTGGTTCAGCTCCCAAGTCAATTTGACCCTCAAATCCGAACTAAATCCGAGTGGGGGGTTGGTCAAAGACCTAGAGGTTCCCTAAAAGGATCCTTGTTCACACTAAAGACCAGTTGAATAATGCCTCAAATCTTTGCTATAAAAAGAGGCTATGGGTGCACTATATTTCCAAGAATCCATTTGTACTGTTATGTTTCCTATATTCTCCTACAAGGAACCTCTTTCCTCATTGGAGTATACAAACACCATTTCATTGAGCTATTCACATCACCTCTTGAGTGAATGAGCTTTGGATTTATTCACCATTTCCTTTTAGTTTTCTATTTGTAATAAGAGCTCATCCATTTGGGGTTCAAGATCCCTCCCTTGGAGGAAGAGGGAACCCATAAGTCTCCCTTTCTCTTTGGTGTTTTCCCACTAATACAATCTATCCATTGGTGGCATGAATATTGGTTATTTTTTATTCTACTTTCCTTATACACTTTAGTTTAGTTGCCTTAATTGTTATTAGATTAGTTGTTTGTTTATTTCTTATGCTTGATTTTTCCAACTCTTACATTCATTTCTGTCTTGTTCAGCTAACCCAACTAAACTTGCAAGTGTCCTTCTTTTGCTCATTTAGGTGACGAAAATGATACAACAGATTGACGACCATACTAGGGAATATGTATCAATTTCCTCCCCATTTGGGTTGTTTGAGCAGTTATTTTTCATTTATTTAACTTGCAGGGATCATAACCGGCCCAAGCTTGCCTGCAAAAAGATAAATTCAGAGCTAAGATAAGAGAATTTCATCCAAAATTTTCTTCCCGACCATGTATCAGAAGTGTGCGGGTTCTGTAGCCCACAAGCGTGCCTTCCGAGCACGTTCACCAAAAGAACTTGGTTCCTTATCACCTTCTGTGCACATATGCCAACAAGTCATTTTTTATTTGTCCATTGGCGCCACATGCACCTCTGTCTACTCTGCGACCCACACATCTGTCTAGAAATTCAAACATTGTAAGGGTTTTTGTGATATGTTGAAGGCCCATAGTCTTCTTAAGATTGATTCTATGCAAATTGTAATATGCACCACACTTAGATTCCTTCTCCACAGGAAGGGTTAGTCAAAACATAGGCACTTAGGGGGTTAAAATCCATATTTATCCTTTTTTTTCTTTCATTTTTCCACATGGATGGCTTGCTTTGATTAAAGTTAAGTTGGAATCATTCTATATCACATATATAAACACTTACATTGGGACCATAAATTGAACGTCAATCAATCAGTATGCTCTTCTCTCGCACCATAGAGCGATCTTGAGAATCAGAAAAATGATTGAGGCAATATTTCATCTCCCTTAAAGACAAAATCTTTAGAAGAGGACAACAACCCCCTTGTGAATCCTCTTAGTTTCTTTTTAAACAAATCTTAAATTTGTAAGGGCCCATACATTCCCACATGCTACAAAGATAGGGTAGTTTTGAAACTACTTTCTTAGTTTATGTCACTAGGGGAGTTTAAAGGTTATTGTAACGGGCCCATACATGCCCACATGTCCACAATCTAGGATAGTCTTTTGAATTTTTCTTACATTAAATCACACTAGGGAGTTAAAGGATTGGTAAGGACCCATATGTCCACATGCTAGTTCTCTAGGGACTTTAAAATTCTGCAAGTTTGTACCAATGGCATCTAGTAAATTAGGTAAACACGACTTGTAAGGACCAGGAAAAGTCCACATGTTGCAAGGTGACACCTAATTTGTTAATAATTTGGAACACTTTATCACTTGCTCACACACAAAGCCACTACTCACTCACATAGTTTCATTTCGAATCATGGAGGTTGAAGTAATTTTCCTCCAAAGGGATTCTGAAATGCCCCACCCTTTTCTTGACGAAACTATCCACTCCCACTTAATTTGAACGAGATTGGTTCACACCCCCAATCTCTCAAACAACCACATCTAAATTTTTTCTAAAAACTCACTAATTTTTCCTTCACAGGAGGTGCCAAAAGAAATTGTTTAGTCTAGGTAGGATCTCGGGGTTGGGCATCCAAATAACTCCTCGTTATCTGGTTCTCACATCTTCAAATATTAGAAGTTGACAAATAGGGAACTTTTAAATCATCCAAGTCAAGTTTTCCTACACCATAAGGCAGGGAAATACCCTTGAAGAGTCGAAGGCTGAGGTCTGGTTGTTCTGTGCATCCCCCCTTGAGGCACCCACCTCTTGGATGGGATCCAACCCATGACCCATTTCTAAGGCCGAAAATATAAATGTCACACTTTGACCGAGGTACCTAGTGACCAAATGTTAGGACATCTACCCAAGTGGCAATTATGGGCTACAATTGCACCTTGATCAGATTTTGTGTGGCTATTGGGAAATATCTCTAGCTCTTTCAGGATATGCACCCTCTACCCCTAATTATAACTGATTGTTTCATCCTTCACTAGTTTCTCTTCCGGTGGCTTCAGACCCCATTGTTGAGTGCTATTGGAAGGTCCAATGCTACTTGAGAGGAAGGACATTACATCTCTTAGGACACGAGCATTTGTTTTCTTTTTTCTCCCATGTGGACAAAATCCACCTACCCACATATATGCTTCTTTATCAATTGATTTATGTATAATGATCTTGTAGTTACACACAATTGTGAGATATATTGTGAAGGTCCAAATTACACAAAGACTCTTGTTCACTTATTGCTTTCATCACCATTTTCACACATCCACTTTGCTAGTCAGACATCATAAGGGACCCACAGAATCTTCGTCGTTCCAGACGCTTGCTAAATCTCCCTCTTACTCTAGGGGGAGTTCCTAGTCTTGCTAACTCATTGGCTCCACCTTCTCACACCCCTGTGAGTGCTACTATCTTGGGATCAACTTTTCTTGGTTCCACTTTACTTGGGTCCACTTCCCAAGGTCAACCATCCACTCACTCTCCTTTACAAGGAAGCGAGGGGAAAACGTCTTCCCAAGGGGGAATTATAACCCCACCTAAACCCCCTCATGGGTCAGGTACACACAACACATCCACCTGGATCAACCATGGCTAGAACTAACCCTCCACCACCACTCCAGATGCCATACTTGGCTTCCCTCAATGACGCAGGCAAGACACGACCACCACCTCGCGCTCCTACTCATAGGATCGTTCAAATTCCCCTTTGAGCCAAATTAGCTCATTCGATTCCCTGTTGGAATCTCTGATGAAAACCCGATCCACAGGTCCTTTATTCACCTACACAGATTTTTGCATTCAACCGTGAACTCCCCGACTTAATTTCGGGTTTCGGGTTTCGTGATCCTTGATGTCACGAATATCTGTCCCTATGATCTCTCGATCACTGATTTGTCGATGCACTCTCTTTCGGCCTTAGCCCCTCTTGGCTATGCCCCTGGTCCATGTGACCACTTCTCATAAGACCGCAACCTTATATCCTTTCGGGGCTTCGGACTTTCCAATGCCAAAATACCTGGACACTTTGTCCACAGGATCCCCGATTCTTCGATTCTCGATATGCTATGACTTTTGTTAGCCCTCTGGGCTGAACTCGTGATCCATGCGACCTCCCCCTCATATGACCATAGTCATACTCCTTATCAGGGTTTTGGACATCGCAATGCCGAAATATGTAAACACTTTGTCCACGGGACTCCCGATATCCCGATTCGCGATTTCCTAATGTGGCTCTCCTATCGGGTTCTTTTCTGAACGCCTCGCTCGCTGCCACGCGTTCCCTCAAGATTGACGATCCTGATCGCCTCTCGCGATTTCACGACTTCCAATGCTCTGGAATTCTTGTCCTCAGGACTCGCGAAATGTCGAACTCTGATGCATCGATTCAACCTTCTATCGGGACTTTCTCGATAATCTAGATCTCTAACACGTGTCCCCAACTGATGGACGACCCTGATCCAATCTCGTTGTTTCGGAGTTTTCGATGCTCCGATGACAAAAATCCTTTGTCAACTCAAAACCTCGGTAGCCGATATACCAACGAGTCGCTCGATCTCCGCCATGTGTCTCCTCAAACGGACGGTCCAGATCTTTCCTGGGACTTTTCCTATAGAAATTCCCGATTCCTTGTTCTCATGACTCCCAATTTCACGAACGTCGATATCCCGATACCTGTCGGGACTTCTGCTTGGCGTGAGAAGGGTTAAACCCCGTGCACCTCAAGTCCGATCTGACGACTGATGGGATTTCTGAATGAGATACAACGGCTCACAATCTCCCCCTTCTGTATGCTTGCTTTGATTCTCCCTAGACGTAGAAACCAATGGTCCAGATCTCCTTCTCCAGCCAATCTGACGACGGCTATGCTCCCTCCTGAGCTTGTGCACTTTCTTCCCAGCCTTGGGAGAATTCACCAAAACTCAAAGGCCTCAACCTTTGTCCTCTTTCTCTGCGAGCTCCATGAATTTGAGTCCTTGCCTATGTTTTCAATAACATTGTTCCTCCTGAGTTTTCACTTCCGAATCCCCAAGGGATTCTTGGACTTCTGTGCCTTTGCAGAGTCTTCATGCACACATAGTGCTGTCTCTCTTGAGATTTTCCAAGTACTCAGACCCCTAAGGGATTTTGTCCTTCTTTCTTCTCCTGCAGATGGAGAAATATGGACGACCTCCTGGCTATCCCTCTGCTCAAGAAACCTTTTGCTGAGTCTGCAGGGTGTTCAACAACCCTGTGAAGATCCCTCAGTGGATTCTTCCTTCAAAATACAAAACTCAAAGAGTTCTCTTCTCTTCTCTGTGCCTGTCTGCACACCTACTCAATGTCCACCTGGCAGAGTATCTTCTCCCAGAACTTTCAACAGTTCTGTACTCTTCTGTGCACCTATGCATTTGCTCAATGCCCACTTGGCAGAGCTTCACAGAATCCTCAATGATCCTAATTCCTCTGAAGTCACCGTAGAGTTCCTCCAAATGCACTACTATGCATATGCTCAATGTCCACTTGGCAGAGCTTCACAGAACTCCTCAGAGATTCTGTCTGCAACTATGTTCTTCTCCCACAGCCTAGCCTCCAAGGTGTTCAACAACCTTGAGGTCTTTCTTCTGAGTTGTTGACTCCAGTTCTTGTGCCACAACACGTCTTTGTTTGAACCCGCAGTATTCAGAAGTGCAACCTCTGTGCATGGCTATCAGAACCCGCAGTGTTCTTTCACACCCTCCTGGTGTGAAGCCTCAAAGACCTTCACCTAAAATCAGACACACTCCTGCAAATGCATGATAACAACATACATTCATAGCATACAATGAAACACTCACAGACATTCATTTAACACAGAATACATGCAGAAAAAACTGCTCTTTGTATTAAATATGGTAAATGCCTGTATTTACAAGGTGTTCTTGAGCACGGCCTGTAACAAGGTCTCGGCTCTTCTCTTCTGCTCTACTCACATATTCTCTCCAACTACATCACCACACTTCCTTCCAAAATGAGATACAAAATCTCTTTTACCTGAGGGGGCTCTTCGAGCTCTTCCCTCCAATCTACCTACCCTATTCAATTACATTGAATGGGCTGTCTAGTCCAGCATCAGATCTAGATCTCAGCCTTACAAACATTAAAGGCCTATCTACCTAATGCCTGCATAAAGGCACGACTCCATGGCTCAATAGCCTAGACAATTAAATTACATTCATTCAAATTTTAAATGAGGCTACGCCTCTCTTCAACACGCGATTTGAATTCGCTAACGTGGCTGGTTGGCTGGCTGGTTGATGTGGAGAGATGCTCCTGCATCATACTCCTCAACTGCAAAATTCATGAGCTCCTGCTCATGAGCTTCCCATCTCTCAGCTTTGGAAATCCTCCTGGATCCCAAATCATCCTCTTGAGCTGTTCATCTGCTCCATCTCCCTGCTGCTGCTGCTTTTTCCTTTCTGCTCAGCCTCTCCTTGCTGGCAGTTTTTGCTGAACCTAACATCAGCTTCCTGATCATGTCGATCACTGCGTCCAGCTGCTCCAGTGGTTGGATCTGTTCGTGCAGTCTCCTCAGCTGCAAAAACTTTCGGCACATGAGCAGATCATCATGATCTCCCATGCCTTCTTCATCAGCTTCCAACTTCACCTGTTGGATGTGCATGCCCTGCACCTTCACCCTTCTCTCCAGGGCTTCAATCTACTCATATAGATCTGCAAAGCAAAAGTTGTCTGCCTCTTCTTCTTCTTCAAACTCCCATGTTGCAGTCTTTTTAGCTTCCTGGCTGAAAATATTGAGCCATTCCTCAGAATGCTCATCATCCTCTTCATCTTCTTTTGTTGTCAGCTTCAATGCTATAGCTTCCTCAGCTTTCTGGCTGAATGCATTGAGACACTCCTCAGAATGCTCATTTTCCTCTCCGTCTGCTTGGGCAGCTTCCAAAGTCTGCTCCAATTCCTCCTTGACAGTCTCAACTGACTGTTCTTCTGATGTTGCTACACCTGCAATAGAGGTTTCCGCCTCCTCCTGGGAAAGTGGTAGGAATATCTTGATTCCCCCAATCATTAGAAGATTTCTCCGATCTTCCTCCTTTGTCAGCCGCACCTGCTGATCCAAACTCATCTCCGAGCTCATCTACTCATTCCTGCTCAGCTGGCAATATGGGATCTATTCACTGCTCCCCTGGTAGATTATGAGATCGACTGATCCCATCTTCATAAACAACCCTTGCTGAATTGAACTCATCTTTGAGTCCATGAGACCTTTAGACAATCTCGAATTCTCATCTCTGCCCACCTGGAAATCTAAGATGCTTCCACTGCCCTCCTGGCAGTTTTCAAGATCCCGCAGTGACCTCATATCATTACCCAACTGGCAATGTGAAATTCCTTGGCTGTCCTCATGACAGTTTGTGAGATCTCATAGTGATCTCAACTCGTTGCCTCCTTGGCAATATGGAATTTCATCTCTTCCCTCCTGGCAGTTCTTGAGATCATCTTCAATTGATCCCAATTCATTCTCCTCACCAAGAATGTCGCCAGTCTCTGGTTCACATATCTGAACCATTTCTTCTTTTGGTCCGTCAAGGTTTTCAGCGTGCCTCAACCACCCTCTTAACAACCTACACTGTCTTCTAGCCATCAATTCCTTGATTGGCCATTTTTCCTTTGCCTTTTTCATGGGCCATTCATATACCCATCTCAGCTTGGCTTTTTGCTGCATTTGTAGTTCAAGCTTTTCTATGTCTTCCCTTATTTCAGTGAGATCTTTATCCATTTCTGCAAGCTTTTCTGCCTTGCTCTTTCTCCCAGCATGCCTATGGTCTTCAGTAACCATGGTGCTGTCCCTATCTGCTTTCCTAGAAAACCTGCTACTATCACTCCGCACTAAGAGTGTTTCCAGCTTCATCCTACAGTCCTCCTGACTGTTTTCTTGATTGTCGCCTACCTACAAAAAACCATCAGAGAGTCTCCAGCGCTCTGTCTTCCTTTACCTTCTCGCTTCACCTGAAATATACAAGTGAATTTCCCGCTCTGATACCACTTGATGCATATCAGATTACTCTTTACCTCTTATGCTTCTTCCTGCCTGAAATATATAGACAAGAATCAGGCTCTGATACCACTTGATGTAGGCAAGACACGACCACCACCTCGTGCTCCTGCTCACAGGATCGTTCAAATTCCCCTTTGATCCGAATTAGCTCATTCGATTCCCTGTTGGAATCTCTAATGAAAACCCGATCCACAGGTCCTTTATTCACCTACACGGCTTTCTGCATTCAACCGTGAACTCCCCGACTTAATTTCGGGTTTCGGGGTTTCGTGATCCTTGATGTCATGAATCTCTGTCCCCGCGATCTCTCGATCACCGATTTTCCAATGCGCTCTCTTCCGGCCTTAGCCCCTCCTGGCTATGCCCCTGGTCCATGTGACCACTTCTCATAAGACCGTAGCCTTATATCCTTTCGGGGCTTCAGACTTTCCAATGCCAAAATACCTGGACACTTTGTCCACAGGATCCCTGATTCTCCGATTCCCGATATGCTCTTACTTTCATTATCCCTCTAGGTTGGACTCGTGATCCACGCGACCTCCCCCTCATATGACCATAGGCATACTCCTTATCAGGGTTTCGGACATCAAAATGTCGAAATGCGTAAACACTTTGTCCACGGGACTCCCGATATCCCGATTCGCGATTTCCTGATGTGGCTCTCCTATCGGGACCTTTTCTAAAGGCCTCGCTCGTTGCCATGCGTTCCCTCAAGATGGACGGTCCTAATCGCCTCTCGCGATTTCATGACTTTCGATGCTCCAGAAGTATTGTCCTCAGGACTCGCGAAATGCCGAACTCCGATGCGCCGATTCAACCTTCTATCGGGACTTTCCCGATAATCTGGATCTCCTCCACGTGTCCCCAACTGATGGACGACCCTGATCCAATCTCATTGTTTCGAAGTTTTCGATGCTCCGATGACAAAAATCCTTTGTCAACTCAAAACCCCGGTAGCCAATATACCGACGGGTCGCTCGATCTCCGCCACGTGTCTCCTCAAACGGACGGTCCAGATATTTCCTGGGACTTTTCCTATAGAAATTCCTGATTCCTTGTCCTCGTGACTCTTGATTTCATGAACGTCGATATCCCGATACCTATCGGGACTTCTGCCTGGCATGAGAAGGGTTAAACCCCATGCACCTCCTGTCCGATTTGACGGCTGACGAGATTTCTGAATGAGATCCAATGGCTCATGATCTCCCCCTTCTGTATGCTTGCTCTGATGCTCCCTGGATGTAGAAACCAATGGTCTAGATCTCCTTCTCCAGCCAATCTGACGACGATTGTGCTCCCTCCTGAGCTTGCGCACTTTCTTCCCAGCCTTGGGAGAATTCACCAAAACTCAAAGGCCTCAACCTTTGTCCTCTTTCTTTGCGAGCTCCACGAATTTGAGTCCTCGCCTACGTTCTCAATAACATTGTTCCTCCTGAGTTTTCACTTCCAAATCCCAAAGGGATTCTTGGACTTTTGCGCCTTTGCAGAGTCTTCACGCACACGCAATGTTGTCTCTCCTGAGCTTTTCCAAGTACTCAGATCCCTAAGGGATTTTGTCCTTCTTTCTTCTCCTGCATATGGAGAAATATGGACGCCCTCCTGGCTATCCCTCTGCTCAAGCAACCTTTTGTTGAGTCTGTAGGGTGTTCAACAACCCTGTGAAGATCCCTCAGTGGATTCTTCCTTCAAAATACATAACTCAAAGAGTTCTCTTCTCTTCTCTATGCCTGTCTACACACCTACTCAATGCCCACCTGGCAGAGTATCTTCTCCCAGAACTTTCAGCAGTTCTGTACTCTTCTGTGCACCTATGCACCTGCTCAATTCCCAGTTTTAGCCATTGATTAAGGAAGATATAGCCTAGTCGTTGCTACACTTATCTCTCTTTTTCTGAGTTAGCATTTAAGTATAGGTTGAAGAGAGGAGACATCCTAGGCCTAGTTAATTCTACACCTAGGGTTTTAACCTTTTAGGGTTTGAAGAGCCTTGCTCCCGCAACACTTTTCTCCCTTAGACTTGTACTTTGAAGCTAGCCGTTTTGCCAAAGAGTATTTAGAGAAAGAGGAAGGAGCATGAGGCCTTGCTTAAGCAACACNNNAATGAGCCTCCTTCCCTTAGGGTTTTGATTCTAGGGCCCTGCCATTGCAGCACCATAGAACCTAACCTTCTAGTCTTTAAATTTTAATCCTCCTGAGATTTTTCCCTTACTTTTGACTCCATATTACCCTAAGGCACTGGTATTCTTTCCAACATTGAGCTTGTTGTGCAAAATCATTCTTCAAAATCTCAAATTTGAAACCCTAACTAACCCTAACATCTGACATCATACTTGACGTAGCAACCCTTCTAACCTAGCAATAAATGATGACGTCATGCCTCATTTGAGCTTTTGTTGATAGAAAATATTGTTGGCTTGGTCATCTTGTGATAGACATTGATAAATTGATAATATTCATTGACTAATTAGCAAAACGTTGACCTTCTTTGTCTATTATACTAACCCTAAAAGAAGCTGACTTCACCTCTAGGATATTGACGCATCAACCTCTTGTATATGAGCAACTAATGACATTTAATGCATTGATTTAATTCAAGGATTGATCATTTTCATTTGATGCCATATTATTCTGGTGTTTATTGACAAGTAACATTATATATCTATTGTCATTATTGCAATCATTGACTTCGTCAATAATTACTGCTATATATACTTATATACATTAAATTTGATAGTCATTGACTTATGAAGCATTAACCACTATTGCATGTACTAGTTTCATTATTGTCTTGTCTCGCAAGCAGGTGCCTTTTCTGTGGTTATTCTTTACTTGACTATCTTCTGGGCAGTAATCTGTGAAGGGGAAACTTTCCTTAATCCTTTGAGCCTTTTCCTTTCAAACCCCAGATTACCAAGGACGTCTCCCTTGGGCTTAGCCACCCTAAATAGAAAGGACCTCCCCATTGTGGTGACATTGGGTGGGGTAGGTCCCCGTTACGCCAGTTTGACCCTTATCCTCTAGTCTACAACCTAAACTACAAACTGAGCGATAACATGGCCGATAGTTAGGGTTTTGTTGGTGCTTTGTTGAAGCGTTGAACCCTGGGTCTGCCCCTGTGCCAACAACCATCACCAGTTGTGTAACATGATCGCCATTCATTAGCCGAGGTATGCCACATTGGAGGGTCGACATGTCCTGAAACATCAATCCACGTCGATGGTATGAGTGACGTGGAGCCATGTGGGCGCCACATGGAAATGGAGGGAGAAGGCCTAAAAACTTAAAAGGGTCGTAACTTTTGATTCTAAAATTGATTTTAAGTATGTTTACATTCGCTGGAAAACCCTCAAAGAGTAGAATTGGATTATGAGATAAGAATTGGATTTATGGGGGTGAAGATGGGAAGATAATTTAAAGAAAGTAAAAGATGAATTAGTACACCCCACCAACCCAAGAAATGTTATGGGGTCGGGTGTGTTACAAGGCCACACCCAAGTGACCTCCCCTTTCCCATTGAAATCAATTTTTATCAAGCTTGTTAGAGGCCTTAAAAAGACACCATTAGCATGCATGCAAACAAAATAAACCAAAGTAATGTTATGATGGTTACATGAGCTTAGAGAATCCTTGTTTCTCACAAACTCATCCATACTTTCATAGGCATTATAGCTTGTTGTATTAAATCTCTCACCCATTAAGAGATTTGTACACATTTTCTTACCATTTCATTTTGAGAGAGAGGAGGGTTATAGAAGGGAAAAAAGGAACCCATCCCAAGGAGGAAGAAGGGAGCTCATTTGCTCACCAACTCTTCTACAGTGTTGTACTCAAAGTCTTTCCAT
>ML786485.1:1413365-1424624 GCA_009831015.1 Picea engelmannii | reverse complement strand
AAAGCGCTCTTCAATTTTTACTACTTTGTATAGTTTTTGACCTTTTTGGAATGCTGTGAAATTAATTCAGTGCCATGAATGACTTCATTACTGTTTGACGATGTTGAGTTCTTGTCGCCATGTGCGGACGAAATTTCAGTGATGGCCCTACCAAGTTCAGAGGTCTTCGGCAAATGATAAAAATAACTGCAATAGTCGCAAAGTAAGACCCACCATAACATGAGAAAGTGTTGGCGTCGAATGTTATGGGGGCCAACGACAGCAGGGAGCAATGGTGTTTCACCCTGTGCCGTCCGAGATCTCTCATTGAATGGAGAATGAGAATCAAGATACTATCGCCCTTCTGGAAAATTGTGCTGATGTCGACAAAAGGGGAACACGACTCCCAGAAGCAAAGGGCTTCGTGGAATCTACTGAGGTGAGGAAGTGGCAGAGGTACATGGACGAAGTCAAGAAGTGGGAAGACTCAAGACTGCCCTTGGTTGGAGGATGTATGAGAAGAAAAAAAAAAAAAGTGGCCGCAACGGTGTAATGAGGTCGAGTGTCAGGGGGACAACAAGACCGGTGATAAGTTCTGTCAGAGGCGGGACAAGGTGAACAAATTCAGAGGGTAGAGGTAAGTGACCTGTGGAGTACTCTGAAGATATGGATGATGCCGGCAAGGGTAGATGATAAGTGATGCTCCAACCAAGGGTGACATGGGTTGCGTGTGGCCAAAAGGAAGCAAGCCGCCAACGGTGACGACAAAAGAAAATGTAATGACTGGAAATAAAGGCGTTTGTACAATGAATAACAAATAATTTGGGGAGAAATGTACAAATACAGAAATGGGTGCCCCAGTGTGATATGGGTGGCCCACGTAGGGCATAATGTGCTTGGAAGACTGATGAAGGGTGGGGGCCCCATTGGTGAATTTCTATATGAGGTAGGTGAAATGAGGGTAGGTTCGCAGATGGGCAAACTGATTGTGGATGAAATGGAGGGTTCATGATACTGCGGAAGTGCAGGTAAAAAATATAGAACTGTAAAGAGATAATCTGGGAGCCCGTGTGGGAAAGCTAGCAAAATGAGGAGAAGGAGTATGTGGCTGATTCACGTCATGATGAAAGACTATCGGGACTCCCATCCCTAAAGGGTAATGAAAAAAAACAGCATGAGTGTCAAAAAGTGGCAAAAGGTGCTATGAATGGGACAACTCATGTGGGTAAGAATGCTACCGGGTAACAGTACCGAATATGCAAATGGAGGTGTGAGTACTGCAGAGCCGGGAATGAGGATCCTAAAGGCCAATATCAGTGGGTGTGACTAGAAATGTAAATGCAATACAGGGGGAGAGACTACATGCCAGTGCTGAATATATACCTGAAGGGATGATGTCGATGATCGATGAGCAAGTACCTGTGCACATAACAACCAAATACCCAAAGTGAACAATATCTGAAGAGAATCAAAGATATGAGCATGTATTAGATAAATGTGACAATGCGCATGCGTACCTGACCATGATATGAAAAAAAGGTGCCCCGGGGGCTCGGGATGAAAAGTGACCCAGGGACAGCTATGATGTAGGTGGCGGGATGCTGATCACGTGGTTGAAGACGGTTTGAAAAATGGACACCTTGGGCTCCCGGAATGGTGAGTGGAAGTTTGGCAAAAGGCCTATATATAGCTGTAGGGCCCACATTGCCACCTCATTTGTACCTGCTGCAACAGTGACTGGACGAGTAGATTTCAGAGGAGATTTGGAGATTCAGGGAGGACGAGGCATCCGATCGACGTTTTGCGAGTATCAGGTTAGTGGTCTGATCATCCTGCATAGAAATAGGTTTTCAATTTTTGGGCAGGGCTTATACGGGGGGCCGTACAGGGGTATTTAAGGGATGTGGGCCCCCCATGCGTGGGCGACCCGGTGAGAGGCGTGCATGCATGCACGCCTGTACACCGATCATATGCGCATGGGTGCGCGATATGGGGAATTTAAGGCGCGCCCGAGGGGTGCGCCTGTGAGTTGAACAGGCGCGCATCAGTGCGCGCCTGTAGGTTTGACAGGCGCGCACCGATGCGCGTCTATAAAATGAACAGGCGCGTGTAAGGGCGTGCCTGTGAAGTGAACAGGTGCGCACTGATGCACACCCGTTCAGTGTACAGGAGCACATATATGCACGCCTGTGCAATGAACAGGCGCGCATGGGAGCGCGCCTGTGGGAACAAAAACCGCGCCTAGGAGGCAAGGTTGAAGGGTAAAAAATGAGTCTTTTTGATGTTGTTGATGGTTATCTGAGCTGATATAGGACTCTGTGTTGGTTGCAGGTGGCCAGCCGTGACGATGCTAGTGCGGTGGCGAGAGGGAGACTGGGCCCAGTTGTGAGACGTTGTGGCTATTGAGGGGCCTGGGGTGTGGGCGACTTTGGCAACCTGTGGGTTGCTAAAGTTCTTTGAGTGCCCGTTGATATGGGCACAGGAGTATTTACTACAGTTCCTGCTCCAGATGTGGAGTCCGGAGCTGCACTGCTTCCTCGTGTGAGGAGAGCAGATCCCCTTCACTGCGGTGGAGGATGTATATTTTCTGACTCGTCTCCCCTTTCAGGGAACGCCCCTACCGGCAGAGCCTGTGTTGCCAAGGGATACAACCCTTGTTACGATCGGCCAGTGGTACTGCTCAGGTGAGAACTTCATGTCTGGGACTGTGGTGAGCATTAGTGCTATAGACTCCCTGTCTCATCGTTGCATAGCGGCGATGATTGTTCGTGTATACGGGTCACTTGCGACCCAACGGATTAGTGGTGGCCAGCTGCTGGTACTGGAGAGAGTGGTGGTCGGCGAGCAGTTTGCGTGGGGACTGACGCTGCATGCGCAGATGATCACGCAGTTGGATCGCTGTCGGTCCACAGGTGTAGGAGAGTTTGCCTTTGGGTCGATCCTAGTGGTATGGTTTTTAGAGAGGGTGACGATGTTGTGCCCGAGGGTTCTGTTGGAGATGTCGGGGGCACGAGAGCCGCGATTGAGGCGGTGGTCTACAGTTTTGGTTCGCCACGATGGTGGTGAAGGTGGCCACTACTTTTCAGCAGAGGCAGCACGGATATGGCAGTAGATACTGCAGGTAGTACTTCGGTACCCCTATGCTGGGGTTGACTTCCGGGGTGACCCGGACATGGTGCTGCCTCCAGGGGAGGTGTTTGACTATCGAGGTACATTTAGTATTGTGTATGTTTTCTTTTGAGATATCAATCCATATGTATATAGATGTTGATACTATCTTTTGTTGTTGTTTTTTGCATGTGCATATGTGGCACCTCGCGGGCGCGAGGTGGAGATGCAGAGAGCACCGGCTCGTCGAGAGCCGGAGAGACTGCCGCATGGAGAGAGACGTCGGTGGGATGATGCAGCGGGGCGACCAACAGAGCCCAAGAGGGCAGCGAGGAGGCGCCGGTTCGATGACCCTGGTGCGGGGCCATCACACGCTCCTTCGGCGGCGGCCAGAGTGGACTTCGATGACATACGCCGTCGTCTAGAGACGGTGTTGCAGAATGTGCCTGAGGGCATGTGGACGCATATCCATGACGAGAGCTTCCTGGAGCAGTGTGTGGGGGTTCCGCCACCATGGCGGGCCATAGTGCAGCGAGCAGCAGTGCTTGCTGCGATGACTAGTGGACGCCTGCCGCCGGGGCAGGAGGGTCCTGTGGGTGGTCCACCACCGCCTAGGGCAGGTGGTGGTGGGCCACCACCTCCTCCTAAGGGAGGAGCAGGTGGTGGTGCGATAAAAGCACCATGACTGATGTATGATGTATATCTTTTTGGTTGTATTTAGGATGGTGAGCCGATTTTGTGTATTGAGGTGCTGTGTTGGCCTACAGGCACATGTATTTTTGTATGTAAACATTCAGATGGCTTGATAGGCCTTTATATATATATGAGTATACATATTTTGAGATCCTGATGTTGTCTGCATGTGTTTTTTGTTGATGATTATGATGATGTCTATTCTATCTATATGTTGTGACAGGATTTGTGAGCTGTTTATGTATGTGTAGCTTGATGTGATATATGCCAATCTAACACCATGTTAGCTAGTTGATCTGTTGTTTGATTCAATTGCCGTGGAATATGTGTAAATGTAATGGAATCAAAATGTCAAGATAACAGTCTAACTTGCAGGTATTTGCGAAAGAGGCATGGATCGCGTACACGGTATACGTTGTTGAGTTGGAGAACGACTAGTTGAGAGTTGAGGAAGACGCTAAGGTGACGAATATGATGACGTTGGGCGTCGGCCAGGAGGCCAATGACCGCAGTGTATTCGGCTTGGTTGTTGGTTGCTGGCCCCAAACATATGCCACTTGAATGTAGCATTTCATGTGAGGGGGTGTAGAGAGCCCAAGTAGCTGAAGTGAGATTTTGTGTCCAACGGCTGGCGCCGTCGGCGTAACCAATGTGGTAGGCTGGTGGAGGAAGCATTTGTCAATACCACAAAGGATAGTTTAGACGAGAGGGTAGGAGGAAATAGATTAAAAACACTAAAAAGAAAAAATAACCTAAAGTAGAATGACTACTTCTAAGCATAAAATTTCTTGAGATATAACCCATTGACGGGTTCCTTGAGCAAGAGGCCTTCGGGGGAGGCTAGGATGTATGCACCTTTGGTGAGGCAATGTTGGATGATGTAAGGGCCATGCCAAAGTGATTCGAATTTTCCGTGGCCAAAGGTATCATGAGCGATATCATAGGCCAGGACGAGGTCGCCTTCGCGGAATGATCGAAGGTTGACATGGCAATCAAAGGTAGCTTTGGATCGTTTTTTAGCTGCCTCGTTGTTCTATAATGAAGATCGGTGATCTTCATCCAATGACTCCAAGTTTAGCAAGCGCTGCTCCATTGGAGCAGTGTCAGGTAATAGCTCAATTGCAGTGCGTAAGGTGGGTATTTCGCAATCAATGGGAAGAGTTGCCTCGACCCCATGGACTAAATGGAATGGCGTGAAACCAGTAGCGGTTTTTACTGCCGTTCGATAAGCCCATAGAGAAGAAAATAACATATGATGCCAATTGGTTTTATGTTTATTAACCGTGCGCTGTAACATGGTCTTGAGGACTTTGTTCACTGCCTCAACCTGTCCGTTTGACTGAGGGTAATATGGTGAGGCGAACTCGTGAGAGAAGCCTAACCGAGATGAGAGTTCGACGAAGATCTCATTCTCAAAGTGTTTCCCATGGGTGGAAACCAGTTGGAGGGGTACTCCAAAGCGGGATATGACGTGGTTAAAGAAAAAATGCGCTGCAATGTCAGCGGTGTTGTTGAAGGTGGGCATAGCTTCGGCCCATTTGGTGAAGTAATCAACCGCGACAACAATGTATTTGTGACCATTTCTAGAGGGGGGATTACAAGTCATAAAGTCGATGCCCCATTTACAAAAAGGGCTGGCAGTAATGACAGGGTGAAGAAGAGCAGGGGGAGCTCGGGGGGAGCTCGGGATTTGTTGGAGAGCTGACATTGTGCACATCGTTTCGCGGCATGAATGAAATCATGAAACAGTGTAGGCCAAAAGTAACCAGCTCGGATAATCTTTTGAGCCGTGGATACACCTGAGAGATGGCCCCCACATGCACCACTGTGGCAGTCGTTTAAGACTCTGTCAGCCTCTTCAATAGTCAGGCAACGACAAAGAATGGTGTCAACGCCCTGCCGGTATAGGATGTCTCCGATGAGGAGATAGCGGGGGGCCTGATGGTGAATACGTCGTCGATCATCTCGTGAAAGTTGGTTACCGAACTTTTGAGTTCGTAGGTAGACGAGAAGGTCGCCATACCAAGGATCATCTGACGTGATGTAAAAGAGATGTTCGTCAGGAAAGTCGGTGTTGACGGGGGCACTGGTGGTGTCAGAGGGGAGGGCCGTGACAAGTTCGGCGAGAACGAGGGCCTTCTTACTCTTAGGTGTTGAAAACTCGAGGTTGTACTCCTGAAGGATAATGATCCATCGAGTGAATTTGCCGTTAACTTGTCGACGGCTGTGAAAATATTGCATAGGGTTGGAATCTGCGATGACCTTGGTGGTGCGAAGCAGAATGTAATGGCGCAGTTTTTGGACTGCGAGGACAACTGCAAGAGCAAGTTTCTCTTCGTGTTTGTACTTCAAGGGTGGTCCTGAGAGGTTCTTACTAACGTAGTAAATGACATGTTCACGATTGTCATCTCCGAGCTGGATGAGGACGCTGGCTACTGATATAGCTGATGCTGATACGTAGAGGATGTAGTCGTGATTATAGTCAGGTGCACTAATTAAAGGTGCATTTGAAAGTGCTTCTTTAAGATCGTCAAATGACTGTTGGGCATAGTCGTCCCAGTGAAAGGGGATGTCGTGACGTAGTAAGCGAAGGAAACCATGTGCGCGTGTGGCGCAATCTGGGACAAAGCGTCGAAGAAAGTTAGCTTTGCCCTGAAGACTCTGAAGTTGCCGTAAATTCCGAGGAGGTGGAATTTCAGTGATAGCTTTGACTTTGAGGGGGTCCACGGTAATATCACTTTTGGAAACAATAAAACCGAGGAGGCGCCCGGCGGTGACACAGAACACACACTTGAGAGGATTCAAGCGGATGTTGTACTGACGACACCGTTGAAAAATGATTCGTAAATCATTGAGATGTTGGGTGCGTTTCTTGGATCGAGCTGTGAGGTCATCCAAGTAGGCGAGGATGATTTCAGCCAGATCGTGAAAGATGTATGTCATCGCCCGCTGGAAGGTTGCACCGGCATTTTTTAATCCAAAAGGCATGACACGATATGCAAAAGTACCCCACGGGGTAATGAATGCGGTTTTATACTGATCGACTGGGTGGATTTGAATTTGGTTATAGACAGAGAATTCGTCCATAAAGGAGAGAGCTTCGTGGTCGGCGCAGTCGTCGATAATTTGATCGATGAAAGGCGTTGGAAAGTTGTCTTTGGGACATGCGTTATTGAGATCACGAAAGTATGTGCAAACGCAGATAGTGCCCTGTTTTTTGTCGACGGGTACAGGGTTGGAAACCCATGAAGTGTAAGCGATGGGGTAAATAAACCCGGCCGTACGTAATTTGTCAATTTCGGCTTTGATAGCCGCGGCTTTGGATGGGTGTAGCGGTCGCTGTTTCTGGCGAACTGGTGTGATGTCAGGCCAGGTGTCGATGCGATGCTCGACAATAGATGGGTCGAGGCCAGGCATTTTCGTGTATGACCAGGTGAAAATATCTCTATATTCCTGGAAGAGGGCTTTATATGCGGCGATTTCTTGAGGAGTGCAAGCAGCTCCAATGATGATTTCTTCGACGATGCCATTTTTAATGGAAATATCGATTTTGATGGTGGGGGAAATGTTGGCCATATTACCTTCTTCAAAAGCGTCAGGGGCAAGAATGGGATTTTTGAACCAATCGATAGGCTCGGATGGGATAAAATCTTTGGTTTCGACTGTGTAAATGGGGTTTTGGTTAGGAGGCATGAGGGATTCCTGTGGAGAGAAGAGTGCGCGGTGATGTAGCACATCCCAAGGCGAGTCTGGGTAGTTGAGCTCTTCAAGTATTTCCTCGTCACATTGAAAATGTCGGGAATACAAGGGGTCGTGAGGAGTGATCTCGGTGACAGCGTGGTTGCCCCCTGATGGAGAAGGAGAGGGAGCAATGCTAGGAGATGGTGAGGGTTCACTCGACATAAACCATATGTTGAAGTACTGAGGGGTACCCATGGTGGTTGGGTGGAGAGTGTCTGTAGGGGAATAAGCAGGAGAGTTGGGGGGGTTGCGAGGTAAATCCTCAGAGACATCATTTAAGAACCATGGAGGCGTTGGGAGTGCCTCGGGCTCTAGAGAAATGACATGAAGATCCTTGAGTGACGAAGTAATGTCAATTATCGCCTCTGCAGGTCGGTGAAGTAGGGCCAATTGACGTTGCCTGTATGCAAGGATCATAGGACACTGGTATGTAAAATGAATTAATGAATTGCAGAGAGAGAAAGGGCATCTCATATGTTCATTGACTGAAGTGGTGACATAGCGAATGCCAATGATATTCGAAGAGGACGTAGCAGGGAGTGGGTTGTTCTGGAAGTTCTGGCGTACAGCCGCTAATGTCTGCCGAAAGCGCGGTAGTGCTGGGCAATGGTGGGTGTAATGGCCATACTCTGAACATATAGCACAAGCATATTTGGTCCTCAACCCTTTACTACTGGAAGGGTTGGTGGTAGTAGTGGGACTAGCAGTAGTGGCAGGTGTTGTGGGAGTTTGATTGAGGGGGATCAAATTCCGTAATTCAGGTAGGGATGGGCAATTGTTGGTTTGGTGGCCCTCTTTCTCACATAGTGCGCAAGGTGGTGGGATGCATGGAGGAAGTGGAGTGGTGGGCTCCTTCTTCTTCTTCCTGTCCCCAGCTGTAGCAGGGGGGTTAGTGAGTATGGGGGTAGTGGGGGTAAGGACGGGAATCGTCATGGGAAGTTCTTCCTGTGGGGGAAGGGATGGTCGAGGGACCATCTCTGGTGGGTGTAAATACCAAACTGGGATTGCTAACACCATATTAGGTAATGTGAGCATTGCGGCTACCTGAAAAGCTTCAATACTTGGGAGAGGGTAAAAGAAGGGAATTTGGGTGAGGGGTTGGGGGAGTGTCTCCCAAATGAGATTATTCCCTTGAGGGGATGTGGATTCGTGGACTGTTGAGGTCGACGAGTTCACAGGAGGCTCCGACGGGAGTGGTTCTGCGGCTATTGAGACATCAGGAATGACTGAAGCCTCCTGAGGAGGAAGAGCATCTTCCGTGTGAGTTCCGTTAGATGAGACGACTCATACTTGATTAGGGGGAAGGAGTGGTGGTGCTCCATGGTACATCCCTAACAAGGATGGATCTTTAAAAATCCCAGGACCCATCTCGATGAGTGGATATGCGTCTGGGTTGGTGTGGATGAGAGGAAGAATGTTATCGAGGTTGGCAGATGGATTAGGCTCATAATGTGAGACTTGGTCGATGGTCACGATCTTCCCATTGTGGGGGAACATCATTTTCCAAAAGACGGAAGAGGCCATTGCCTTCATAGCGTACATGTAGCTACGCCCGAACAGGATATTATAATCGAGGGGGGCGTCGATAACTTCGATATCAATGAGGATAGTCTTTCCCTCGAGTTCAACGGGGACATTTTGGAAGAGCCCTTCAGGAGAGGATGGTCATCCGTCATAAGCTCGTAATGTGATGGCATAGGGTATGAGTTCCAGGGAACCAAGTTTCTGCCATACTGTTTTGGACATGATGCACGTAGAGGCACCTTTATCGATGATACACCGATGAACTGTGATGTTCCGTATTTTCACTGGTATTTGAAAAGCGATCAAGGTAGGAAGATGAGGTTCTCCGCTATCAATATCAAAGGTGATGAGTCGAGTATATGTAGGGTCAACTTCCCCCAATGCGGAAAGTAAAGATTTCCACTGCGTAGGACAAGTCTGGAGGACTTCCAAGACTGACATGGCAGCCGGGGATTGTGCTAAGTCGTCTACCAAGCTATAGTTATGAGCTGCCCTAGCCTATGGATTGTGGATATTCCTGTGCAAGGGGATGTGAGGGATGCTAAGTGGTGGTTCGGCGGACGGGCGAGGGATCACCAACGGGGGTTCCGTCGGTGTAGGGTTTGTCTTTGGAGAGATGGGAGGAGACTCAGCGGGTGTATGATAATGACCATTACGTGTTTGTAGAAGGATTTCTTCCTCACTAGTGAGGAGGATTGTACGCTTGGCTGGATTGTTGGGTTGTGGTATGGACCTACTTGAGGTGGGGGATGTTGTGTATCCTATTGGGTGTTTATCACACCTTGATGTGGAATAGGATTTTGTAGCATGGCGGGAGGGGGTTGTTGCACATATTGTGGTGGTGCCTGCTAAGGGGCAGTTTGTGCAGAAGAATGGGGAAGACTACCAGAGTATTTCAACCATTTGAAATCAGCAATCTGGGGGCAGTGGTGAGTGTAATGACCGAACTCACCACAAAGGGCACAAGGGAAGTTTGTTTTAACATTATTTCGCCCTTGGCGTTTGTTGTTATTTCCCCCTTGGGGGTTTTGGTTCCCTTGGTTCTGGTTGCCCCCAGTTGGTTGGTGCTGTGGGGGTTGATTCCCGCCTTGACCTGGGTTGTTGTTATTCCTGTTCCATCCTTTCTTCTTGGCATTGTTCGATGGGTGAGTTGGGGTGGTTGTATTCAACTGTTCAAAATTTTGGTATTGTTGAGTAGCAGAGGGTTGAACAAAATTTACCCCTGCATGAGGATGTGGGGGACCCATGGGTTGGGGAGGACTAGGAAATGGGAAGTATGGATTTTGTGGTGGTACCGATCCATAAGGTACATAGGAAGGCGTAGTGCTTTCACTAGTACTATAAGCTAATGTTGAGGGAGTACCACTGTTTGTGGGGATAGGTGGATGTATGGGAGGTGCCGGTGGTGGTCCACTGATGGGTGGAGGTATAGCAACAGGGTATGGCTGTTGATAAGGGGGTGGGGGGTAATAAGGAGTGCCCCCATATGCCGGCGGGTATTGAGGTGTTCCATACATCGGTGGTGGTTGGGGTTGTGGACCATGGTGTGTGGTGGCACCTATTAGTCCGTCTGCTGAGTGAGACATCCCAGGTTTGTCTTGGCCAAACGACACAGGTTTTGGAAGATCAGGGAGTACTGTGTATAAGTACCCTGACTGTGCATAGATGAGGTCATACTGTTGGGCCTTACTGATGGCTTCCTCTTTGGATTGAGGGAAGGTGGAAGCTACATACTTACCAAGTAGAGAGACAAGTGATCTAAGAAACCAGTCGAGATATTGCTGCTTGGTGGTTTCTGCCTTACACAAACTACGTCGCCTACGCCACTCATGAATGTGGTAAACGATGTGGGTGGCTGAGGTTTGTTTGAAGTTAGACAGTAGTTCTAGACCATTGTCATGGCGGATGGGTAATTGGAAGAAGGTCAATAATTCTTTGGCCAATGACTCAAAGGTCGCATGGGACCCTGATTTTTCTTCGACATACCATTTGGCTGATGGGCCAGTAAGTGTGCGTTGAAATAATCGCAGTCTAATGGAATCATCCATAATGCTATTGGAAGAACACCATTGATGAAAGGTCATGACATGGTTGGCGGGGTCATCCCCTGCCTTTCCTTCAAACTTTGGTATGTCTGAAGGAAGTTTTGTTGGCATTGCAGGCCATGTGGCATCATGCAATATAGGATCATTGGTGAGTTTGGTGAGATCCGGT
>ML786485.1:1361176-1412460 GCA_009831015.1 Picea engelmannii | reverse complement strand
ACAACCTCTATGTTTTATCAATGTGAGAACCAGATAACGGGGAGTTATTTGGATGCCTATCCCCGAAATCCTACCTAGACTAAAAAATTTCTTTTGGCACCTCCTGTGGAGGAAAACTTAGTGAGTTTTTAGAAATATTTTAGGTGAAGTTGTTTTGTGAGGCTGGGGGTGAAAACTAACCTCGTTTGATTAAAACTGGGAGTGGATAGTCTTGTCAAGAAAAGATGGGGTATTTTTGGAATCCCTTTGGAGGAAACTTACTTGGACCTCCACGTTTCGAGAAGAAGCTATGTGAGTGAGAAGTGACTTTTGTGTGTGAGTGAAAGTGTGCCAAGTTTTAGTTAATTAGATGTCACCTTGCTGCATGTGGACTTCACTTGGTCCTTACAAGGGTTTGATTACCTAATTAGCTAGATGTCATTGGTACAACCTTGCGGAATTCAAAAGCCCTAGGAAGCTAGCATGTGGACATGTGGGTCCGTTACTATCTTTTAACTCCCTATTGTGATGTAATCTAGAAACAGTATGAAACTATCCTAGATTGAGCATGTGGGCATGTATGGGCCCGTTACAAACCTTTAAACTCTCCTAGTGTTTTGATCTAAGAAAACAAAATTTTAAACACTATCCTATCTTTGTGACATGTGGGCATGTATGGGCCCGTTACAAATTTAAGATATGTTTGAAAAATGAAACTAAGAGGGGTCCCAAGAAGGGCCGTTGTCCTCCCCTAAAGGTTTTTTTTAAAATTTTGTTAAGGGAGATGAGATTGTTTTCACAATCTTTTTCTGATTCTCAAGATCGCTTGGAGGCACGAGAGAAGAGCATACTCAACGATTGTTACTTCAATTCCTAGTCCCAATGTAAGTTTAGATGTGATTAAAATTGATGTCCAGCTTAGATTATTAGTGAGAATAAGCCATCCATGTGGCAAAAAGCAAAAGAAGGGAAATTGATTTTTATCCTCCTAAGTGCCTATGTGTGTTAGACTAACCCCTTTATATGATGAGGGGACTAAGTGTGGTGCAGTGTTTAGAGCATGCTTAACATCATTCTTAATAAGGCGAAAGACCTTCCCCACATCCCAACAACTTACAATGTGAAATTTTACTCAAATGCGCGGCCCCCAGTGCAGACAGAGGTGCACAGAGCGCAGGCGCGCGAATAGAGTTGAGACAGAAAGCGCATGCGCGCAGAGAAAAGTTGTTGTTTCAGCGCATGCGTGCACGATGTGCATCTGTGGGGTAGAATACCCGTGCACCTGTGACAAATGGCTGAGAAAGAAAATCCGGATGGATTTCTCTCAATTCTCCCTTGAATTGGATGGTTGGCAGGTCGACCTAGGCTGGTTTGTGCACCTGCAAGTTAATCAAACTAAAAGAAGAGAAAAATAAACCCAAATGAGGTAGGAATTTGATACCTTTCCCCAGTATGGTTGCCAATCTGTTTGCACCCTCTTCGTCACCTTGGTGAGAAAATATGAGGTGCTTACATGCCCAGTTGGGTCTTGCTAAGCATGACAGTTGTGGAGGAAAGAGTTAGAGAAAGAAAAACAAAACTATAAGCAAGAATTAAACTAATACAAACTAAAATCATAAGCATATGGGTATAGAGATAACAAGCACAAAAAGACTAATATCACCAATGTTTTTAGGCTGATCTATTGATGAAATCAAAGCACAATGAAGAAAGGGGACTATGAGTCCCTTCTTCCTCCAAAGGAAGGCTCTTGGACCCTCACAAACTTGCTCTCCTTGCAACAAGAAAAATAAAAATGGTGATGAAAGAACTCCTTTGCAAATCCACTCAATGGAGAGGTGGATTGCTCAATGAAATGGTGCCAAAGTGATCTTTTCAAGGATTGAGTCCTTAAAACAATATAGGCAGCATAACATTACATGAAATTCCTTGAGAGAATGAGGTTTCTTCATGGATTTTTACAACATTGCATTGGGTTATTGTGTAACTCCTTTGTAGTGTGAAAAGAGGCTCTTTAGGGCATTATTAGGTCTTTGACCAGCCCACAATTCGGATTTAGCTCAGATTTGAGGGTCAAATCGGCTTGGGAGCTGATGCATAAGTGGTTGGGAGGCTGATCAATTCAATAAATGCGCCGTTTAGCAGGTGCATGGGTTTTTGCGCCAACAGCCGCGCATCGTGTGCGTATGCGTGCATGGTACGTTCATGTTCCGCGCATGTGCGCGCGTACCCAACTTCTGTAAAGCGCTCTTCAATTTTTACTACTTTGTATAGTTTTTGACCTTTTTGGAATGCTGTGAAATTAATTTAGTGCCATGAATGACTTCATTACTGTTTGACGATGCCGAGTTCTTGTCACCATGGGCAGATGAAATTTCAGTGATAACACTCGGGTTTGTCTTTCTGATGGACAATTAAGGCTTTGTTGGAGGTACCTGCAGTGCTCATCACTCCAAGTTGTACTAGCTTATCTTGCTCTCTAATCAAAGCATCACAAAAGTTCTCAAGAGTGGATTTTACATAAGCTGCCCCTAGAGCCTCTTGCATGGCATAAAAGGTAGATACAAACATAGAATATGCACTACCTAGCTTAGAAAGAATAATATAGATGCAACGATCTTCGTCTATATTTATCTTACATTCTTCACATAAAGTTCTGAGTGTTTTAAAATTAGATAGATAGTCTTCAATGAAAGAAAAATCACTTGGACTTAAAGTTAGCACTTGATTTTCTAACTGTTGTGCTCGAATAATATTGTGTTTACCAAACACAGATTCAATCTTTTCCCAAGATTCTTTGGGTTTATCAATTGCTTGAAGGTGGAACCTTAAATCATGAGAGATGGACATTCTGATTAATCCACGTGCTTCGTCATTCCTATTATCCCATTTGGATTTCTTATCAACATCAGTGGGTGTTGTTTCCTTTCCTAAGGTAATCTGGTACAAGCCTTTAATTCTTAATAAATCCTCCATATGAGATTTCCATTGGAAGTAGTTGGTGCTGGTAAGTAAGAGATTACTTGTAGAAGCCATATTAAATATGCAGATAATACAGATTTAAAAACTGAAACTGATGATCTGAATGGAAAGAGATCAAAAATTTGTGCGGTTTTAAAAAAACCGGCATTGAAAACGGACTTTGGATGTGAGAGTTATGCCCTTTTAAAAAAAGGCATAAACGGTAACCAAGGGACCACGTGGTAGTGTAAGTTGCTTTATGAAGTGACCCACTTTTATAAAGAGAAGTGGGGATCACTTTTACAAAGGAAAGATGCATGCAAAACAAATAACTCTAAAATAAAATATTAAAGCTACTTATAGTGATTCACTTTTATACTTGAAGTGAAATACACTTTACAATTTTAGCATGAACTTTTTCAAAAAAAAAGTAACAAAAGAGAGACTTGAACTCAAGACCTCTTACTTAATAAGGCAATTTTTAACCAAATGATCTAGCAAAACATATTGTAATGTTCAAAAGGGAGGATTGGGGGTGTTGTTGTTATTGTTGTTGTGGAAGACGGCCTTGGAGAGTGTGCTAAAAAAAACTCTTTTCACACAAGAAAAAATTTCCGCTTCTTGATGACAACAAGGGTTAGATCTCGGTTAGCTTACCCGGAAGATGCACCTTTTCCTATCTATTTTTGATTTGTCGATATCACATAGGGTGTAGGGAAAAGAGAATACGCAGATATAAAAGAGTAGCAACCCAGAAATAAATAATATAAAACCAAAATAAAACCAAAACACTACTCTGCAAAAATTTAAAAAATGCGTATTCAAACTTTATACCTCCGGATCTGACTATAATGGTTGTATCTTGGGAAAACAGAAACCTTTTTGAGTGAAAAAAAAAGTGTTCCTAAATGAAACAAGTACTCCGAACGCAATGGAACAATCCTCTCAGCCCAGAAATGTACGGAAATGGCAGAAAATGGAGATGAGGCAACTCGACTTCACGATCTCAATCTACAACATGAGCGAGTCTTCAAACAGGCTCTGATACCATGTTCGAAAACACAGGTATTCCAATAGAGGATGAACACCTTTAGTAACCACTCACATAACCAGATCAAAGATCAACACACCGATGTTTTCACGTGGTAAAACCCCTAGGGGGAAACATCCACATCCCCAACCAACGCGGCCACTTGGAGCAGTTTATTAATGCAAGAAAAAGATTACAAAGAGATTTTACAATAGAGTTTCTCACAATCGATCATCGGAAAATGAACCTCCATGATATTTAAATAGATTTCATGGACCAATCGGGTGTTAATACACAGATCAATGGCCATTAAGATCGAGGAGAGTATGAACCATCAGATCACTTTATGTCGGGAACATATCGTGACCGTCAGATTTCCTAACTACAAATGAACACTAATGCATACCAAAGAAACAAACTAAGAAACACACTTTTACCTAATGAAACATTAGACCAAGTAGATCTTAACTAACTCCTAAGTGTCTAAATATCCTAACACATTGCCCATTGGTGTAGCCTACTGATTTGCGGTTTGATGCCCTCTCCCTTTCTTTCTCCATCTTGTTGATCCATCTATTCAAACCAAAATTATCTTTTACATTCTGATGGGTGTTGAGCTTACACTTTAGCAGTCAAAGTGTGACTTTCAGTGCTAACACAAAGGATGTATTTACTCATGTACAAAAACGTAGAAGGAAAAAAAAGAAGAAACCAGTTACCAATAATGGCCGGAAAAATCCTAACACCAACTCCTTTGAAGCCCTAATAAATCTACCAGTGGAAGAAGAGGTGAAAAATCCCCACAAAGAAATGGGAACAGAAGAAAATAACGATAAGGAGAACCAGCAGCCAAATGCGCCCCCAATCTAGGAAACCCCAGGCGACCCTCCAGCCTACCCAGACTTAGGTAAAGAACCAAAAAAGGAGGAAGATACAGTCATGGAAATGAATGAACATGACCTAGCAGAAATAGACCTAGAGAGAGTTGAAGAAGCTCTAAACAAGAAATACCTACAAAACCTATCAGAAGATCAGCTTAGAAAAGTCCACAAGGTATTTTTGGATTCATCAGCAGGGGCCACCATATGACTGGGCATCAGAGGGGATCCAAACCCTTATCAAAGAATACACCTAAAGGAGAACAAACGACGAGGCAGGAAAACTGTGCAACAACTCATCAAGGAGGCTGACAACTACATGATTAACTCATGATAGATACACAAGCTCTCTGAGAGCTCCTTTTCCAACCCACCAAATTGTTAAACCATGAAGGTCATAACTTGGAATATAAGGGGACTCAATGGAATATCCAAGCAAAGGATCCTCCGAAACTGCATAAAAATGGAATACCCAGACATACTCCTTATCCAAGAAACCAAATGCGCGGGGAAGACTGTGGAAGAAATTCTCAGAAGATAGTGGCACAACTGAAACTCATACCATAAAGACTCGAAAGGGGCCGCAGGAGGCGTGGACATCCTCTGGAACTCAGATACGGTTATTCTAGACCATGGATTTTCCACTCCAGGAACTCTCACAACCCACTATTGATCCATAGGCTCTGATAAAGACAGGTTGATCACCAATGCCTATGGACCGCAGAACATCCTGAAAAAATACATTTTCCTTCAGAACATAGCTTACATCAGCTCTATAACCGAAAACTAGAGATGGATAGTGGGGGGAGACTTCAACATGATCCTCACTCTAGAAGAAAAAAGAGGTGGGAAGAAGAAACTGGAACAAGACAACATAAAATTCCAGGAGCTCCTAGATCAACACAAACTGGTTGATATAGAAAATGGAAATGGCACCTTCACCGGGATGAACAAGTGAATGAGACCCCAACAAATCACCTGTATGCTCGACCTCTTTCTTCTCTCAGAGCCCCTTCTCTTGGAAGGCCCCCTAATTGAGTCCAACATCCCCCCTAAAGCAGGCTCAGACCATTGGTTGGTTAAGCTCTGGGTAGACACCATGGCCTCCCCCAAGCTCAAACCCTTCAGATTTGAAAATTTCTGGCTTACCCACCCAGACTTCCAAGAAATGGCTCATCATTGGTGGAATACTGTCGAGATCTAGAAGGGAACCAAAATGTACTGCTTCCAGCAGAAGCTCAAATACTTCAAGTAGAAGGTGCGAAAGTGGAATAAAGAAGTCTTCGGAGAAATCTTCCAAGAAAGAAAACTCCTGGAACAAAAACTCGAAGCCCTACAGACGTAGGCTATTAAAACTGGACATACCCCAACTTAGCAACAGGAGGAGCAGTACACCAGACAATAGCTGGAAGAAAGGCTCAAACAGGAAGAAATTCTCTAGAGACAGAAATTCAGAGTTCAATGGCTCAAAGAGGGAAAAAAAAACACAAACTCTCATTAACCACATTACCAAGTTGGAAAATGCTTAGGGTAGCACCTTTCTCACCCACTAGGACATCACAGAAGAGCTCATCGGTTATTACAAAGACCTCCTCTCAGAGCCACTGGGGGATCAAGCTGAAGCAATTGGGAGAGTGACAACCAAAATTCTGCCACTCATCACCCAGGAACATAATGAATCCCTCATGACCCCCATAAGCCAAGTTGAGGTAGATCGTGCCATACAAGAACTACCCATAGGTAAGGATCCAGGCCCCGATGGCTTCACAACAGACTTCTTCCACTCTTGTTGGCCCATGCTAAGGAAAAATGTCTGGCAACTGGTCGAGGAATCATGTAGCTCCTGCAAAGTCCTCCCAGCCCTTAATGCCACCTTCATCACCCTGATACCCAAAGAAGAAAGGGTCACTAATATGAATAATTTCAGACCCATAGCGCTCTGCAATGTGATCTACAAAATCATCTCTAAAGTTATAGCACTTAGACTCAAACCAATCCTCCCCTTCATCATCTCAAAGGAGCAATCAGGCTACGTAGAAGGAAGAAGAATCATGGATAGTGTCATCCTGGTCCACGAGGTCATCCACTCTCTCAAAAGCACATGCACGCTAGGTATTCTTCTAAATCTTGACCTCTCCAAAGATTTTGATAAACTAAGTTGGCACTACATAAAGGCTATCTTAACAACCTTTGGCTTCAGCACCACCTGGAAAGACTAGATCATGAACCTCATCACCTCTACCTTATTCTCAATACTTGTAAATGTCACCCCCTCCCAGCCCTTCTTCCCCTCGCAGGGAATAATGCAAGGGGACCCTCTCTCCCCTTTTCTCTTTGTAATAATGGCAGACGGTCTGGGTCGCTACATAAAAGCCTCCATTGAAAATGGCTCACTGCAAGGCCTCCCCCTCCATGGGCTTCAACTTGCGGCCTCTCATAGTCAATTTGTATATGACACCATGCTCATGAACACCCCCAAAACACAAGAAGCTAACAAGCTCCGCTCCATCCTCTCTGACTTCAGTGAAGCCACTGGACCTTCTTCAACTTAGCCAAATCACAGTTGTTCTTCTTCAACACCCCTAAAGCCATCCAACAACACATCTCTCAACTTCTCTCTATTCCTGTCTTCTCCCTACCAACTCAGTACTTAGGAATCCCCCTGTCGACTTCAATGGCACACAACCTCTCCTAAGACTCTCTCCTTCTCTCCATTTCCAATCGTCTCAACAATTGGACCTTTCGCTCCCTCAACCTCCCTGCTAGAACTACCCTCTTAAAATCCGTACTCCAAGCCATACCTGCCTACCTCTTTTTTGCTCTAGAAGCCCCTCAATTAGTCATAAAGAAAATTCGTAATATCCAGAGGAACTTTCTTTGGCATGGTCACAACCCCAATAAAAAATGGGCTCTAGTCAGCTGGAAAAAAGTCTGCAAACCCAAGGCCCTCGGAGGCCTGGGCCTACGCGACCCTGGAAAACTCAACAACACTATGGGAGCTAAATTATGGTGGAGATGGATCAAAATCCCCATAGAAATATGGGCCCAGCTTTGGAAACAAAAATACACGCCAGACATCCAACATTCACACTGGATTAGGATGCAGGACAAAATACAAGGTTCCAACATCTGGAACGCTGCCTGGAGGAACATACCACTCATTCAGGAACATACCTTCTAGTAAATCTGCAATGGTCAAATTTCCAGGTTCTGGATGGACTCTTGGCAATGGATGCCACCCCTCCAATTAGAAGAGAATCCGCGGCACTACAAAAACCAGATACAAAATCTAACCACTACCAAAGTTACAAACATGTGGGTGACTGACCCAAACAACCATTCCTGGAGAACTTGGAAATCTATGCATCAGGACCTATAGGCAGCAGAAAATTGCAACCTACAGAACTGGACCCAAACAATATCCCAACGAAGAATACGCACGAGCAACGACTCTGAAATTATTCGATGGGGGCATTCACCTCATGTAAACTTTACTCTCAAAGAAGGATACACTCTAGAGGAAGGATTTCATTCTCTACCAAAGGACCCATCTGGACTACAGTCTGGAATTCTAAATTATGGACAAAAATATCCATGTTCCTCTGGCTCCTTCTACAAAATAAGATCCTAACCTGGGACAATCTCCAAAAAAGAGGCTTTATTGGCCCCTCGATCTGCCATCTCTGCACTCAACACGCGGAAACCATGGAGGACCTCCTAAACAACTACACCATCAACGCCAACATTTGGGACTATGCCACACAACACTTACGGAGAACCCATCGAGATAAAGGAAGCATTATAAACACAAACATAAATTGGGGTTCAAGACCTTTCAAAAGCCAACTCTTAAATAGAATCTGGCAACTCCTACTAGGCTTCATAGTTTGGCAACTTTGGAAAGAAAGAAACAGGAAAGTCTTCCACTCATGGCCCTCCCCCCCTGTCAGCATTTGGACCACCATTCACTCACACCTCAAAGAAATGCTCCAGCTTCATCCATGGACCAAAGATGACCTCCCCACAGACCCTGCAAAGACCTTGATTTTTAATTCTTGGGGTCTCATGCTCCCCTCCACCTTCTCTACACTTCCTCCCTCCTCTTCCCTTTTGGTCAACCCCTCAATCTGGTCTCCCCCTCCACCTAGGTTCCATAAAATCAATTTCGACGGAGCTTCAAAAGGCAATCTAGGCCCCTCCAGAGCAGGAGCAGTAATAAGGGACAACCATGGCCAAATTCATAGCATCATAGCCGATAACCTAGGCTCCGACACCAACAAATCGACAGATCTTTGGGACTTGATCAGAGGAGTTCAACTAGCCCTGGACCACAACCTCACCTGCCTCATCATCGAAGGAGATTCAAAAATCAATATTTGAGCTAGCCTCCAAAATTCTCAATGGAAGGAATCCATAAAGGATCACCCCCAGCTGGCGCCTGTTGGGCCCCCTTTACAACTTTCAATCACTCCTCAAACCCTCCCTAACTATCATCACCTATCACGTGGGGTAGGAAGCAAACAAAGTGGCAGATAGAATAGCCAATGCAGGAGTGGATCTTACTTAGCAGAACATCCTCACAAACTCCATAAGGCCCCAAATCTCAACAATTTGGACTCACTACAAAGAGCTAGCCCGAAGGGACTACCCTCACCCAGATGGGGTGACACTTGGAAAGAGGAGGGGGAAAAATGGCAGGGACAGATGGTAGGGGGAGTTATTGTCCCATGCTGCCACTCCCGACGTATTAACTCCCCATGGCATACACCATGAGGGAAGTTAATTCAGTGCGCCTAGAAAATCTCTTGGATGAGCGATCCAGCCAGGCCACCAGTATTATCTACTCGTATCAGTCTCGTCGGCATTCAATGGCGATGGGAAAGACTTCATTGGCTCTCAGAAGTGTTAAATCAGACCCTGGCGTGTTCCTTTTCCTATCATTTTCTTGTTGCGATCACCGTGCAGTGCTCCTCGACCCTCCTGGCTTCATTGCTTGTACTATGTGTGTCCTCCTAGCTCACTTTCACCTCTATTGCTCCCCCATAGACCCTTCTCATCCCCCCTACCCCCTGGTTCTCCTCACCATGCCCCGAGAGCGAGGAAATCCCAGGCGGGGCACCAGGAATAAGAACACCCTCACCTAAGCCAACAGACTTACGGCCTCCCAACGAGCTCTAATCGCTCATTTTAGCCACCCCCATAGTCACACCATAAGTAATCATAAAACCCTGCACAATCCAAAAATGGAGACCGCATCACCCTCGTTTCAAACTCAGACTTCTCCACGCACTCTAAAAATGGAGATCTCGTCCCCCCTTGCGCATTCTCCACCACCGCCTCAGCATTTTCTGGCTAGCAGGGTGAAGGAAGAGGTGCCTGTGCCCCTAAACCCTGTCAAAGTGGAGGCACCACCTCTAGCTCTACATCCAGGTCTGAGAGTGACAACGCCACTTCCAATTTTGCAACCAAGCCTGAGCCCGATGACTACGATAGCAGCACCCTTAGAGACGCGCCCCCCCACAACCACCAGCCTTCTTTCACCCCCAAATCTCAAACCAGGAGAGCCTTACTGAGGAGACATAAGCTGTATCATGGAGGAGGAAATCCCTCCAAGCTGGCAACTGATTGACACAGGGAAGGACTCAACTGTAGTGGAAAACACAGGTAAGGATAAGGGAGAGGAGAGCTCGTACTCTGCCTACCATTTGGAAGAGGAGCATCTTGAGCTCCTCTTCGACATCAGGCATCGACAAGATGAATAGGTGCATGGCCAAAGTACCATTAGTCAGTGACTGGACTTGCTATTTGAGGTGTTCATAGATGCCCCAACGTAAGCACGCTGCCCAACTTGCAAGCAAAGATTCGTCCCGGCATACACCTCCCATGGAAATCTAGGTTCTCCAATGGCTCGACGCGGCTCACCCCAGAACTCAGTTTTTTGTCAATTATAGTTTTTAGAATGGATAATGATTTAGCTTTCACTCTTTTTTCTAGTTATGTAATTCTCTTAGTTATGGCGACTCTAAATGAGGCCAACCCTAGGCTAGTTAGATGGAACAGGGATCTCGTTGAAATTCTTAGATCTCTACACAATTTTTGTATAATATTTTCCAGCCATGATGGACATATCATCGCTTGGAGCCACCTATTATGGTTTCCCTTAAGTGGCAGAATAGGTGGTTGCCAAGCGTTGTACAGTTGTATACTCAAGATTTAATATCAGGCACTTCTTTTATTTACAAAAACAAAAATTACATCCATTCCTTCAAAATTGTGTCTTCCTCTACTTCACAGGGAAGAGCTTCGCATATTCATGTGCATGCATAAAAATACATTGGAGAAATCAATGATTGTGTATTATCAGCCTAATTTTACTCACTTGTACAATTTAAGTAGTCATTCTTGGAAACATCATTATTGTATTCATAACCTACAATTGCCCCCTAGTTCATCACCATATGACCTTGTGGTACCTTTTTTAGCGTAGCCAAAACATCAATTGACCATTTCTCAAAGCACATAGTCTTCTCTTTATATATTAAGCATGGGGATATTACCTATTTTAATAAGTGCATGACAATTTTTCAAGCAGAAAATGGGTTGACCATGACTCATCAATGTACACAAGCCTAGCCAAGTTGCACAACATGTACACAAAGATCTTGCAAAACCCCCTATTCATATTGAAACTATATCAAAAGGAGGGTTCAACACTCATCTATAAAAATAATTTAAAGGGGTTACATTTAAATAGAGGAGGAACATAACAAATTTATCCCACTAGAATTTCATTAGAGAGATAAAGCCATCATCAATTTTTCTCCATTCTTGGGAGTTCCTTTCCTTGTTTCTTTATTTAACCATTTCCCATTCACAAGGGATCTTGAAACTTCCAGATACTTGATTTGGACCTTGATCACATAAGGAGATAAAAAGAACCTCCCAAAGAGAAGCTATGAAGCCCACCTTTTACAACAAGGTGTCTCTCCAAGTGTTGCAATGTGAGTCTCTTTTGGAGATAATAAAGTATTTTGTTATTCCCACCAATTCTTTTGCCTAAATTTTAGTTGAATTTATAATTTGATGTTGCCTTTGTTTCATGCAAGAATTAGGATTTATAGACATATTTCCACTATAAACAAGTTTTAAAGGTACTTTGAATTGATGTATAAAATATGCTAAGAAACAATCAACATGCAAAATTGGAACAATGCAGATTTTGGGAAAAGCAATCATTATTTCAGCCGTAACTTCTTCATACGATGTTGAAATGGAGTGGTTCCAATTATATTGGAAACTATAATTAGAGGGTTATATTCCATGGAAACATGTTTTGAAAATATCTACATTTTCCCCCTCAAAAAATGACTATCCTAACTATGATTTAAGTAGTTTTAGCCTAGTTTTTTCACAAAAATTCAAGGATGTTAGGAAACATACCTAGAGGTGATTGATGAGGCTATTATAACATTCCCCAGTTGATGATATTCATTTTTTTTTCTCATCTCCTCTACCCTAGTAATATTGTTGATGTTGGCTTTTTTTCTTTTGGATGATTTGTTGCTTGCCCTGCACTACTTTTCAAAAATTATTTGAAAAATATATCTAGATTATTCATGCATGCATCTAAAAATTAAAAAAACTATATAGAGACATGTGCAAGGTTGTATTCCACCTTAAACCATTACTAATCCTGCATTCTATAATCATATTCTAAGAAAGTTCATCCCATTATAGTTTTAGCACCTCCCTGGCAATGATGCCAAAAAGTGATGGGTCAAAGAATTACAACAAGATTGATGAACTTCTTAGCTTAAATTAAATGTCTACCTAGGGCTTGTGAAAACTTATGAGGTGATATAACCACAAGATATTAAATTATTGAGATGTATCCAATGAATGATATGCAAAGAAAATTCTCAAATTTGATAGTTCATCCCACTGAGTTCATGATCTTTACTCTTAACTCCCTTGAAAATATGAAAGGGAAGAGAAAGGTCTCGGATCATTGTACTTGTGTGAATATTTTAGGTGAATGGATTAACAAAATTAGGACCCCAAGGATTCTACTAGATCACTTGATCCTTACATCCTTAGTAATCATATTAGAATACATTAAACATACATCAAAGTATTGAACATCATAAAGTAAAACTAGTAAAGGAAATACATAAAAGAATAGGAATGTTAGAACATACAAAGAAAATGCTCAACTTTGATAGTTCATTCTGAATTATGTCTCATGCAATAAGGTTCATGAATTTCACTCATATCTCTTACAATATGGAGAGGTAGATGAAGTGATAAGGTAAATTCATATTGGATGAGAAATTAATCAAATGAGAAGGTGTCCCTGCATCGATGATCCTTGTGTTGTTGCTAGATTAGTATATCCTTACAACACTCATGATCATGTACTATATTCATAGACCCACTTCAAAATAATGAAAAATGTAAATTAAAATCAATGAAAAGAATGGAAGTATTTCTCAAAGAAACATATGAAATGGAACTATCATTTTAAATTAAAGTATAAAACTAAAAAAAAAAAATAGAAAGTAAAGGAATGCAAATATAGAAAGAAAATTACATCTCTTTGTTACCCCCCTAGGGGTGACAACTTTCAGATACCCTCAAAAATGTGTCATGTTTCTACTTGCATGAGATGTCATGCTCATCTTCTCCAGATCCAGACAAAGTTTCTCTTTATCTCCACCAGATGTATGATAATGCTAGCTCAATCGTGGTATAACTAACCTTCCTCCATAACTCCTCATATGACAGATGCACTATGGTTAATACAATATGGTTTCAATATGCTTCATTTTTTGCATTCCATGTATTAATTTTCACTTGGATGTGATGATATAACTTCTTAGCTCGTTGTAAACTAGTAAATACCCAACAATATCTAGTAGCACTTCATAACATTACATGGTTTTATTATTTTCCTTGTAGTAGCTTGGGGAACATGTTTTCTATTAGAAGTGTTTCATTTCTTGGGTTAATTTGTATTACTAGGTGCTATATTAGATAGCCTTGTCCACATCTTAACCACACTAATCATTTTCCACCTTCCTTGTATCATTCATTCCATCCATGTAAAAAATTATATCTCGGTCATGTATGATTTCTCAAAGGTCAAATGATAAAATATTGAATCAATAAATCCAATAAGGCTAAGAGGTGAAGAGATAAAATCAAAAGCCAAAAATAAAATCTTGAGCAATGCCATGTCACTATGAGGCCAATGCCCTTAGTCCCTAGCTTGTTTATGAATATCTAAAGAAAAAGGGACTTGTTTGATAAACTAAACACTTAAATAAAAAGACATAAAGGGGTAGTAAGAAATAGTATCGAGGATAGGTAACTCAATGTCAAGATCCCTCTCGAAGGCTATTATATAAAAAAAAACTAGCTCATGAAAGCTAGATGAGTGAACAAATAAATGAAAAGATCTATGCATGTCTAATACTTTGAGGGTCATCACATTAAGTTATTTTCCCTTCCCTTTCATCATTATTATTAATCTTTACCTATATTTCACCTAGGTAATTAGGAAATATGGGCTGTCCTCGGAATTGGTGCATGTATAAGGGTTAATATTGTTCCCCTTAGTAAGACTTGGGAAAATATTAAAATTAACCCCTATTTATTATGTTGTATTAAGAGATGTCACTAGGTGCTACCATTTAATGGCTTGCTAAGAGGCTAGAACCATCACTTTAAGTGGGTATTGTGCATTGGGATACATGTACCATGCTTCAATATCCATGATGTTTCATTGGGATCCATGCACTCATATATGATCATATCTATGAACATTGGGATTCATGCAATTTGTCTTGGGATTTGTGTATCACATTGGGATACAATACATCGAACCATGATAGGGATTCCATGTCATCACACATGCCATGTGGACCACCTTGATTCATTCTCCTTTCTTAGTTGGACTTTTCATTCACACTCATGCATTATTATCTCTCCTTGGACCACATGTGGGAGTTTTTAATGCATTGGAGAGGTTGGTTACAAATTATGGAGGTGGTTACAGGTTATTATTTGGACCTTATGATGGCATGGAATTATTTATAGCTCATTAATTGAGGAGTGCTCACCTAGAGGATTCCAAACATTCCACTTCTCTTGAATTTTGACTTGGATGACTCACACATGTGAGGGGTAAAATGGGGGTGATGTCATCATTTTGAGGTGGTTATCTCTCATTTGGAGCACTCAGATTGAGGGAGTTAGTTGATGGACGTTGGAGGTATATAGACCATGTTTGACCATGTTTTTTATGGGATGATGGCAGAATTGTTGAGGGGCACACGTCCTTCATTCTCTCTCTATCCCACACGTGTGGCATTTATCATTGTGTTTGGACCATTCTAGAGGGTTGTTTCACTCTTGGAGAATTTTGTAGGATTTATTATGTCATTTGTTGTATTTTACCATCATTTTGAATGGGATAATGGTTTTGATCTCATGGTATTGAGCTAGCATATTGTATTGTAGTGTACTTGAGGAGGCTTCTCACCTATAAAAGGAGAAGTCCTCCCTCATTTCAAATTGTTGGAGATCAATGAGAAAACTTGATTGAAGAGTTGTTGGCTATCTATTATTTTTCTAAGAGAATGTTTAGATGTTTTTAAAGGTTTTAGATAAGCACTTTTCATATTTTCTATAAGAAAAAGGATACTACAAGGCCAAATAAGGGTGAAATTCTCCACTTGGAAGGGTTATCGAGGCAAGATTTTATAACCTTCCCCATTTGATCATTGAATATTTTTTCATTGCATTAAGGTAGGACATCCTAGGGATATATCCTTTTTCCTTGACCAACCTTTAATTTCACCTTGCTAGTACATGGAGAAGCTTCTTCATGGACCAATCCTCGCACCCAACTCCAAGGGAACCTTCTAAACATAGGAAACACTTGAGGGGAAATCCTATGGGTGACATCAACATTATCTCATCCTAAACCCAAGCCTTCATCTAGAATTGGTATAGAGAACCCATATCCCTCCAAAGGCACTGGCCTATCATTGTCTTCAACCAACAAAAAAAACAAAAAAATGTTTCTCCTTTCTTGTCCTTTATTTATTTATCTTTTGCAATCAAGGGTTTCATCATGTTTACTCTTGAATATAGAATGTTTGATATTCAATGATATGTATTATATTTGTATTTTGCGTATGCTATGTCATATCCTATCGAATACCTTTTATTGCTATCATTTGATATGGCTTGGATCTGGTTTATTCTCTATCCTCTGATCTAATTCTTGCAGGTTAAGGTATTGTTGAATTGAAACACATTTAAACCTTTGTGGAAACCCTAAACCATTGTGCTTGGAACAAATATGGTACAAAACTTAAACTTGTCACATATCATTGAATTCTTGAAAACATTAATGAGTTGGAACAATGAGCATATTTTGAGCATGTGTATGAGTTGGTTTCTCCTTTTGATTGGTTTGCATCCCCTATTTCTTCACAATATTGAGGTCCTCCCATCCTAGACCATATTTAGTAACAGGAGGATGCAATTAAGTTCCCAACGACCTCTCTAAAGTACCTGATGCATCCCCCTTTCATTACTATTCAAGTGTTTATTTTGACCATCCAAACTGCAAAGATCAACTATGCATACAACCCCTCTTTTGGTAGATTTTTGGGTGTATTATTGTTTCGAGTAACTCTAATGATCAGATAGATACCAAATAATTTTCAATGACCTCATCTATATGCTTATCGTTACCTCCTTTGTTGATTTTTCAAGGGACTGTCCTTAATTGCTTGAATCCACATAGAGCAACTTTGTATGTTGATGTTCAATCAGATCTTTCCTTTTCAAAATTTGAGGTTCCTTTACTCTAGCCATATCATAAAAATAATTCAATGCATGAGGATGGTCCAACGTCCATTCTAAAGGTGCCAAACGACCTCTCTTTAGGTCAATGTTTGATCCCTTTTGTTATCTAAAAATGACGAATATCAAGCTTTGTTTTTTGGTTAATCTAGTTGGATAGATCACTCTTTGATTTGTTGGGATTTTGTTTATATAATTGAAGTATGAAACTCTGTTGATGACATGCATCATCTCTCATATCTTTTTTTGTTACTTTGGGGTTGCTGCCGACATAATTATTTGCTTACTGGATTCATCATATCATTATATTTTCAATTTAGAGGTAGACAAAATCATGTTCTCTAGTCAGTTTATTCCTCCATTAATGTTGTACACACATGTCACAATTGTTCCTACAGTCTCAAGTAAAGTTTTTTTAACAAGAGCACTATTTTTCTCCATTGAAATGTTTTGATCAACTTTGGCATAATAATGATTAAGTATGGTTCTTGATGATGGAGAATGACACACACCCTATTTTATTGACTGAACGAGTGTAACGATGTTATCCCTATGATACAAGTCATGGTTGAGTAGACATTGATGTTGTATTGAGAAGTTGAATTATCTTTGCATAAACACATAACCTGGATATTGCAATCCTCTCATGTATCACTACTGATGTGATGAATGGTACATGGATAATACATATTGGTACACTTGCATGCAAACATTTTAGTTTCAAGCATCTACTTCAATTGAATTTTGTTTTCCAAGTCACATTATATCTAGTCCCATTATGAGTTGTTTCCTCTTACACTTGAATTGCATTATCCATTGGAGAATATAGAAAACCTTAAATCAAATCAAATCTTTACCTTCTCTCGTTTGAACACAATGATGGACTTACTCTTGATCCTGTAGGAAAACCCTCCTTAGGTTAGAAACCCTAGCCTTAAAGTGTAGAGGAAAGATCATTGAGGTGAAAATGGTCAGCTTGCCTATCCATTGCCCCAAGATCTCCTTCGTAGGGTGGGACTTTCCCTTAGCAAGATTTTGATAAGTAACATTTTGGCATCGTTTCCAAGGATAAAGTCCATTCCTTGCGTATTTGAAGTTTTATCTTCAGTAAAAATTCCGATGAGTAGGATTCACATGCTTTTATTAATTTCACTCATATAATGACTCCATTGAAGGGAAGAATCCCAAGTCCCTTAGAGATTTTAAAGGATTTGTTACTTGTAGGTTGAAGAGAGTAGCATTGTCTTGGATTTGAAGATTTCACCTTGGTGAATCCACTTTATTTTGGTATGATTTTGAAGAGTTGAAGTATGGAATCAATAAAAGCATGGGATTATATGTGTGCTCCACTTAGTTGTTTAGATATTTTGGGAGCTCCACATGAAGGCTACCATTCATATTTTCTTGATATTATTGGATTATTTCACAGAGATCATATTTTATCCTTACTACATGATATCTCCTTTACCAAGGTTGTGAATAAATTTTATATTACCCACGAGGATGTATGTATGTATACCTTTATGTGCACTTTGGAAGATAGAGCATATGATTCAATTTTTGATGAACTTATAGGACCAATCAATTCAGTTGTTGACTTTTTGAGGTTTTTCCTTGAATATTGGGATCCTAGTATTGAAAAGGAACAGATTGAGTCATTTGTTGGATATACTATAGTATCCCTCCCAAAGGAAGAAGAGGTACCCACTACACCTACCATGGATGATGAAGTATTTGGTGAAGATGTTGAGGAAAAAGTTTGTTATGAAGAACATGACCTCATTGAAAACCACATGGATGAAGAGGGTGTTAGGTAAAATTGACTCGATGAAAGAGTCAAAGTTGTTAGGTCAATAGTCATGGTTTCAGGCACATGGTTTTAATAGCCCATGGTTTTAGTTCCCATGGATTACATGTAATGAAATTTTGATGATACTCCACTGTAATGTGTTGAGATTTGAGAAGTGAAGGATAACTTGGTTGGGGCAGGATGTTGGCCAGGTTTGGTTAAGGGAAATAATAGATCTATTGTTGGTTGGTTTTTCCTGTAAGGGTTTTCTAGGGTAAATCTTTTGTGAATTATGTGTGTTGTTGTTATGCTAATGTTATTTTTATCTCTCTCACATTTCTATTTCCTAAAAATTGGTGTCAGAGGGAGGTTGATGATGATGGAAAGAAAGACATGAGAGAGCTAGGGTTTAAATCCCTAGGGGATGTTGAATGATTTAACACTGAGATTTGAAGAGCACCGGGTTTGGGCTCAGAGTGTGTGAAGGATATATAACTTGGATACTTGGATTTGATGGATATGTTAGGTGTGGTTGGATTGTTTTTTGGTTGCAAATCTACCAAGAAGCAAGCATCAAGAGCTAGAGGTTAAAGCAATGGCAAGGTGAGAGGATGACAACATAAGTTTTGGGATAACAACAATTAAAATTTTAATGGAGTTTAATGTAAATAGGCATATGATTGTAAGACCTAGCTAGGCATGTGTAGCTGGGGTTTGAAATTTCACCAGCAAAGTCTATACCTAGACCTAGATGATAGGGGGGAGCATGTGAGATTCTATATACCCTAACTTTGAGGGAATATTGACCAGATTTGGTCATGGGAAACCCCAATTCAAGTTTAAAGGGGGGAATATTAGGTAAACTTGACTCGGTTAAAGAGTCAAAGTTAGGTCAACAATCATGGTTTCAGGAACACGGTTTTGGTATCCCATGTTTTTAGAGTCTGTGGATTACATGTAATTAAAGAATTGAAAAGGTTGGTGATACTCAACTCTCTACACATTACAATGGAGTATGTTTTGTATTATGGTATCCCATAATACAAAACACACTCTTTGGCTACCATAATAATAATAATATCCCAAAGGTTAATATTATGGTAGCTCCGGGAGGTATTTAGCTAGGAGGTATTTGTGCTCAAGTCCTAGCTAGAGAGGTATTTATATTATGGTAGCCAGCCAACACTCCCTCCTAGCTAGAGAGGTATTTATAGGTAATGGACTTGAGCACAAAACATACCATTTACCCGGTAGCATCAATATAGTCATCTAGACTATTTCATGATTAGATCATGAGCATCACCATCACCATCAGTTGCATCATCTCTCGAACAAGGATGATTTTAAGGATGGAAATTTATTTTAAAATGTAGAAGCCTTGGCGAATCTTACTAATCCTTCATATGACAACTATAAATGTTTGGCAATATTTTTGTAAAAATATTCAAATTTCTAAGTATTTTATATAGTATTTATAAAATTTTGGCGATTTTTAAGGTAAAATAATTTTATCTTATAGAATTTGGGCGAATCATTTTTAAAATAGTGAATCTCGTTTTTGGAAAAACCATGGAAAATTAGCCCATGAGCGAAATTTAGCCCCTAAAATCATCCATGCTCTCGAAACCATACTTCATCTGAGTAGTTAGATATGATGTTGGATAAGTCACTCTCACCATGGAGTGATACAAGAGGAGTAAAAGCTCTGAACTATTTTCCGTCTGGAAAATCTCTGTTCATCATTCATCTGAATGATCATCTCCAATAATCTGTTGTTAGTCTTCAAGGCAATTAGAACAAGGATAGAACACACCTGTGTCTATTCATAGTAGTACACAACTACAATCTAGTGGTTAACTACCACATCAAGTAACACACAAGTACTTGATCAACAACGTATGGTTGCAAATAGTGAAACATATTCACCACAGTAGTTCTCATCTACTGTCATATAGTCTTCATAACAAACATCTGAGAGCATCCTGCATAGAAAGAATGTTATGATAAAAAACTGTATCATCTGGGCCAATATTTCACTCACGTCTGTGAGATCTGAAAGAATGTCTGCCACCACAGTAATCTTCATCTGCATAGAAACAATGTTATCATAAAAACTGAATCAACTGGGCCAATCTTTCACTCACATCTGTGAGATCTGAAAGAGTGTCTACCCTCAGTATAGAATATTAGCAATAATCATCTGGGCCAATCTTTCACTCACGTCTGTGAGATTTGAAAGAATGTCTGCCCTCAATATATAACATCAATAATAATCATCTAGGCCAATTTTTTTTTCACTCACATTTGTGAGGTCTGAAAAAATGTCTTCCCTCAACATAGAATATCAATAATAGGCTATCTGCCCCATTCTTCTCAACCAAGGAAGAAGGATTGTTTCTGATTTATGAACCTAGACCATTTCCCACCCTGGGCCATTCTTCCAACACTAAACAAAGTGTAACCTGGAGAGAATGAGTCTGAACTCGAGAAATGCTTGGACCATTCCTTACCTTGGGCCATTCCTCTGACACTAAACAAAGTGTAACCTGGAGGGAATGAGTCTGCCCTAAGGAATGACTGTCCTGGACTATTCCCCACCCTGGGCCATTCTTCTGACACTAAACAAAGTGTAACCTAGAGAGAATGAGTCTGCCCTCAAGGAATAACTGTCCCTGATTGCTGAGCTTGGACTACTCCCCACCCTGGGCCATTCCTCCGACACCAAACAAGGTGTAACCTGGAGCGAATGAGTCTGCCCTCGATGAGTAACTATCTGGACCATTCCCCACCCTGGGCCATTCCTCCGACACTAAACAAAGTGTATCCTGGAAAGAATGAGTCTGCCCTTGAGGAATGTTTATCCTGCATCAACCTCCAAAACGAACGATTCTTCGAAACTTCTCACAACTGTGAACTTCGAAAGAATGACTGCTCGACGAGGCAGACCATTCTACTTGACCACTACACAGAGTGACTTCCAAGAAGAATGACTGTCCTAGACCACTCCCCATAATGTGAAGTCGTTGTCTATGATACATCAACAATCAGTCTGCCTCCCATCTTAACTACAATGGGAAGCCACTGTCCGTCAGAAATCTCAATCCACTTTCCGAACAGAAAAGCATCTGTCCAGTCTGGACTATTACAAAGATAAATAATATTTTCAATGCTCCCTCCTAACTGGAGAGTTATTTCAATCACAAAAATAAATGTTTGCGTACCTTCTTCTATCTTGGAGAGTCTTCCCTTCCAGCTAAGAGATTCATTTCCACGAGCTCTAGCTTGAGTATGCAGGTTCTTTCATCTTGAATATAGGCTTTACCAAAATGTATGCTTATCTTCTCATCTGTGGAGATATGTATTGGAGAATCACTTTCTCCTTTCTGGAATTCATCATGGATAATGTAATGATTGTACTGTAGTCTGGAACACTGTGAAGGATTCTTGTAGATATGAACAATAGAGTATATCATAGTTGGAGGACTGGAACATATCCATGTGGCACTTCTTCTGTCATCATGAGATCTGATCTTCTGAATAGTCATCATGATGTTATAGGAAATATTCACCACGCTTCTGCTGTGCACTTGAGGTTCTCCACCAAGTTGTCTTCTTCTTATCTGCATACAGGAGTATCTTTCTGGTATGCCTCAAAGTCTTGAGATTTCTTTGCATGCTCTCTTTACTCAATTTCTTCTGGAGAACATTCTTTGCATTCATCTGATATAGAATTCTAACTTATGGATGTTGCGGATAATATAATGATTTATATAGAGATAAGTCTGGTGTACTGGAACAATCAATCATCATAGTCTCCTCCCTCCATCTGAGAGAACCTATGGTTCTGGATCTTGCAATGCTTTCATTCATAAGTCTTCCGTACACTGTTCTTCATCACAAATTTCAGTTCTTCTGCTTGATTTCTTTTAGTGAGTTCATATCAGGCTGGTAATCTTGTGATTCTTGATAGAATGACTGGTTGTTCCGATTCTTCTTTCTTGGAATCTTCATGTTCTTATTTTTCTTTAGTTCTTGGGTCCATGGAGTTTCTTATAGATTCCATGTCCTAGAGATTCCACTTCTTACCTTCATCATTGGTTCATGGATATGGATGTACAACCAGGAGTGCTTGGAGGCTTCTCTTCGAAAAGGTCTTCTTCTTGTGGTTGAGTTGAACACGTACTGTCTTTTCATGGATGCTACCATGGATCTATATATTTTTCATCATCTTCAATCGATCATAGGATTAGCTCCCTCCTAATCCTTGCTTCATGTAAGAGTGTATATAATCTTCTCCCTTCGTCTGACTGATTCCATGCTTCTGTTTCTGTCCTTGTTGTCTTCTACAATATATAATAGAGTCCACGCTTCCATCTGCAACCTTATTGTCTTCTGCAATATATAATTGGCTTTCTTGTCTTAACAAAGTCCATGCTTCCATCTTAGTTGTCGTCATAAGTCTTTCCCCAATTTCTCTTGATGTTTGAATTCTAAGTCTCTTCAGGATTGATTCGACTTATCTTGTAATAGATTTCATCTTATTGTTCTTCCATAGGTATAGTTCTTATTGGAACACATTATCTTCCAAGAGATAGATATACAAGATATGTACAAAGATGATGCAAGCAAGATATGTACAAGAAAGTAAGAAGAGTGTTATTACCTTTTAGTAGAAGAAGTCTCTTCCATCTTGCTTAGTCTTCTTTGTCGGTTCCTTTTCTTCAGCAATTGATGCTTTGTGTTTCTTCTTTCTTTTCTTTAGCTTGGGACACTGATTTCTGTAGTGACCGTACTTCTGACAGTTGAAGCACTGTATTTCTGAAATGTCTTTCTCTTGGTTTGGCTTCCTCCTTGAACCAAACTTCCTTTTGTTCCTGAAGTTCTTGAATCTTGTTGTAAAGGCTTGATCATCCTATTTCTTTTGAGGTTTCTCCTTTGCATTGATCCTTGATTCTTCTTGAGCACATCAAGTCCAAAGTTCTTCAAATGTCGGGTACTCCTTCCTTGTGTTCATGCTTGCAGCAAATACATCCCATGTCTTGGGAAGACCATTGAGTACTATGTTCACCAATTCATTTTCTGAAGTGATCTCTTCAATAGCTTGTAGTTGATCTCTTAGCTGGGAGATCCTTACAAAGTAGGATGTTATGATGTCATCATCATTCATCTTCATGTCACGGAGCTCATTCTTCAGACTCATAACTTGTCCAATGTTTCTAACTGAGAAGAGATTTGTTAGGGCATCATACATATTCTTCGATGAGTCAAGATGGGAGATGTAGGGTATCAAGTGGTCTTTTATGGAATCCACTATGATACTCATGGAATTGATGTCAACGTCTTTGAACTTCTCCATAGCTGCAACGTTCTGCGGTTCCTTCTCTTCTCCTTCTGTAAACTCTGGCTTCACGATATTTCCTTTCACAATGTCCAACACTTTATTATTAGCAAGGATGAGATCAATCCTTGTCTTCCATGCTCTGAAGTTAGAAGCTCCATCTAACTTTTTCTCAGACTTCATAGAGTTCGTCATGGCTTGCTTGACTTGGTCAAACCCTAGATTTGACCAGAAATCCAAACTTCACGTCTTGGCCTTCTGAGAGTACCAGGAGATGCACTGGGCTAGGGTGCACTGATATATCCAGAGATTAGGTCAATATTTTCACTTAAGGTGCCTCGATAAGAGGTTTAGGGTTTCTACAACTGCTTCTGCTAGTAACCCTAGCTGCAGTGTTTTCGGAAACTGCTCCTCCTAGTAACCCTAGCGACAGTTCCTCAACGAGCTCAATATCTAGCGGCTATGTTTCCTTCTAGCGTTTTAGGCTGACTGAAGGGGTGTGGGCCCATAACCTGTTAGAATATAGAAGATGGTGTACTCGTTTTACCATTGACGATACCCTCGTCACCCAACCACAGGCCGAAGCCTCCCTCCGAGCACCTTAACCTTGACCTGAGAATTCCTATGGAAGTAAAACCTAGGCTAGATAGCCAAACAAGGAGTAGCACATCAATCCCTAAGGATAATGCATAACAAAAAGATGATCAGATAGTCCAAATCCTAGCTAAGAGATATTCAAGCTAATACTGAAACTAGTTGCTGCTGCAGCTGCACCTGCAACCCTCCTCCAAACCTGCGCACCAACTGCAACTGCAGTGCACACCAACTAGGAAAACTGCAGTCCTGAGATGTGACAAATGAGAACTGGTGCCCTGTATTTATACTGGTTCTGCCAGATTTGTTGGGGCCAACTTCTCCTTCTGGGTATGTGTCTGTTCAGTATATTATTATTAATTCTCGCCGACTTCTTCTCTTGGAGGCTAATAGCCTAATATAAATTTTCTTTTTGAGCCGACAAGGCTTCTAGGGTTATTAGCCAACTCATTAGGGTTTCTCTTGCTTCCCGGAGTCTTCTATTCTCGTCAGGTTCACACATGGGGGTAAATACCTCCCGCAACTACCATAATATTAACACATTTGAGGATGTTGAAGGGGTAAAATGTGAAAAAGGACTAGTGGACTCTCCCTCATTTCATGAAAAAGATGAAAACCTTGATGGCTTGTTCTACATTGGAAGACATGATTGGGATGAAATATGTTTTTATTTTGAAGGGGATCCACTCTATGACATTGAATATGATGATGAAGATGTAATTAATGAACTTGGACATAGTGTAGAATTTAACTTAGAAATGCCCGATGAAAAATAAATTAGTCCAAGTCTTGAGAAACAAGAAGTGATTTGTCCCCCCTTCGCATGAAAGGGTTAAATATAAAAGGGTTGGATTAGATATGGAGCATTCCTTACCATGTGCCTTAGAAATATTAACCTTGACCTATGAATGTCCTCAACCTCCTAGTTTATCTCTGAATTGATTATCTTCCTTACCCTTGACCTATGAGTACCCTCATTCTCCTTACCTTTCTTTGACTCATGAGTATTCTCTTGCCTTACCTTTTACCAAGAGATACATATAAAGTCAACGATTTCCTTATAGATCCTAGGTGGAGCTTCCTTCACAATCTCTTTTCCTCTATGACCTTACAATTAAAGTTAATCAGTTGATCCACTCTTATGACTACATTAGCTCTTCCTTCACAATATGTTGTCCTTTATGAGCTTACAAGTAAAGTTAATAGGTTGACCCACTCTTATGACTACATTAGCTATTATGAACCAACCTTAGAGTAGATTGGGAATTATGTTTCATAGATATGACCTTACCTTGGTTCCAGACTTAGGAGTGAATGATATCTTGCATGACACCCATGTAATGCTTAAGATATCCATGTTTTGGATAATAACCAAACATAAGGGGAACATTAAAGTTGTTGATGAGATCTTCAAGTGGTTGCATTGGATTTTTTAATTCACCTAGCAACCACTTTTGTTAGTTAGCTAGTAGGGTAGGAAAGAATAATATCCTTGAGCAGTAGTGTAGGATGCATTGTTTTCTTTCATATGCATTTTCTTTCCTTTCATTTTCATGTTTACTTTCATCCATTTCTTTATTGATTTCCCGATTTACTTGATTTTCCTTAGAATAATTTCTCGCATGTGTTTTCATGCTTTACTTTCATGCTTGGACTTAGTGAAATTTTTTATTTATTTTTGCAAAGTAGTTTTTATTTCTAACTTGGGTGGTAGATTCACACTGAATTTCATGTCATTTTATGTAAGGTACCAAATGTAATGTAATATTGAAAAAAAAAAATATTCAACAAATACCAATGGAACAAAAAAATATTGAGAATAGAAATACCAACAATAATACCTTTATTGAAAGAAAACAATGTTCACTTTCCTATTTGAAGGGGAAACCTCCAACAGAGCAGAGATCTATTCAATAAATATCTAGAAAAATATTTATCATGCCTCCTACTCTTATTTATACTAATTCTATGTTATAAAGAACATTCTATAGGAAGATCTTTCTAGAAGCAAAAGCTTCTATTAGGTCTTCTTACATTGACTTGTTCACATTTATTAAATAGGCCTTATTAACCAATTTCAACATTTATTACATGAAAATATATTATTCTATCTATGTGAGGGGTTAGAAAGGTTAGGTCCCTAAAATTCCCTCCCCCTTGAAAAAGAGCCTTGTCCTCAAGGATTAAGATGAGGAAATTGTTGCAGAATGGTAGCCAAATCCCAGGTGGAATCTTTTGGTGGAGTATCCTTCCATTGAAATAATACTTCATGGATGGTACACTGAAGGAGATGATTCCCACATTGGTCCAATACTACTTGTGGCTGCAGCCAAATGGAACCTTCTTCATCCAACTCTAGTAGACTAGGATGGGTGTGGCACTTGGTGCCAATCAATTTCTTCAGGAACGAGACATGAAAAAAAAGATGTATCTTGGAGTGACTGGGTAAAGCTAGTTGATAGGTTAGTGGCCCCATGAGTTTGAGAATATTATAAGGACCATAAAATTTGGGGGAAATTTTCTGACACTGCTGGGACTTTAGTGAATTCTTATTGTACGACTATAGATGGAGAAACACTTTCACCCTTCAACAAATTGACGTTCAGAAAGACCTTGATATACCTATTGCTTCATGTAGTTTTGAGCCATGACCAAATTTTATTTGAGAGTATGGAGAATGGTCATGCAGACTGTAAGGTTTTGATCAACCTTCCGAACCTTGGATATACCATACATTTATGGGAGAACCGATGGTGGTTTATGTCCGTAGACTGCTTCAAAGGGAGTCATGTGAGTGGAAGTATGGTAAGAGGTGTTGTACCACCTTTCAGTTAGGGGTAATCATTGAACCCACTTTTGTTTTCTATCGGACACAAAACACATCAAACATGTTTCCAAACACTTGTTGACACTTTAGTTTGGCCATCAGTATGGGGATGATAGGATATGCTGAGATGCAATTAGGTGCCCTGAAGCTGAAATAATTCTTGCCAAAAATTGCTGGTAAAAGTTGGATCATGATCACCACGCAGGATAACGTTGATCATGCACCATTAATACAACCACCGGTAACCATCCCCTCAACAATTAAACAAGAATGAAACCATGCAGCATTATCCAGGAGATGAGGCCCTTCACGCAAGTGACCAGTACAACGCGCCAGAGCACTTGGAAGCTATCCTTAATGGCCATGGCAGTCACTATCATCCTCCTCCTCATTACCCGCCTCGACAGCATTGAGCGACATTCGCTTACTGTAGAGTCGAATGCAGAGCTGAATTTCACAGAGCTGAATTTCGTAGACCCACTGGAGCTTTGGAGCAGAGCCATCCACCCACAGGGAACCTTGGACATTTCTAGGTTCTTCATTATGCCCAGAGCATGAGGAAATCCATGTAGGGGTGCAACTTGGTACACAGCCGAATTTGAGCAGGCGTTGGCCATGGAGTCCTCGCGAAGATATAGGAAACCTTGAATTCCTCCAATGGCGTACGTGGAAGAGATCACCCTAGACGAGGCCATGCAAAGCTATCCGGAGCTCCCTTTGTTCACAGTCCCAGACAATTGGAATCCTCCCACTGATTTTGGCACTGATGAAAAGATTTCACCTTCGGGCAAACCACTTGGCTCCAGTTCAACTCGCCCGACAGAGGAATTCACCACCTGCTATGTTGAAGAAGAGACCACGTTCTGTGCAAAAGGAAGAAACAACTCACCCACTGGTGCACCTATGGAGGAGGCGACTCAGCTATTCAACTGGTCGGCACATCAAGACAGTGAAGCACATGAAAGTGAAGGAGCAACGGGGCCAATTCCCTTAGCCTCTGTTGATGGCAATTGGCAGGACCAACATCTGTTCACCAATCTGGGGTATCTAGCTCTAATATTTGATATGCGGAGCTTGTTGGACGATCAGATCTTTCACATTGCTCGAATAAACCATTGACTCGATATGTTGTTCGTTGCTCACTCCAGGACTCTCCCGAAAAGGAAATGCCCTACGTGTGCATTTCTAGTAGGATGGCGAAGGCACGGGGATGAGGACGAGCTGGTTGGATAAAAGGTTTAGTGATGTTCTTAGTTAGCAATATTTTTTTGTTTCCAAAACAGGTTTTCGCCCAATTAGATCTTAGTTATGTTGTAACTAGGTTTTCAGTACATAGATTGAACTTAATGGCTAGGCGTCCTGGTTTCCTTTGGGTAGGACTGCACTCTTACAGTTTTGTTTGCTTGGAAACAAATGGCATAGAATGCCCAGTTGTCTCGGTTTCCTGCTTAGGTGGGACAACTGGCATCGTAAACAGACTCTGTAACTTGGCAATGATAATATAATAGGTTCTTCCCTTTTTACTTAAAAAAAAAAAAGTTGGATCACGATTAGAAATAATATAATGAGGCATGCCATGGAGTTTGAAGATAGTATCCATTAAAAATTGAGCCACTGTGGATGCGATGAACTGGTGTTGAAGAGAACATAAATGAGCATATTTGGAAAGAATATCCACTACCACCATGATGACTGACTTATTTTCTGATTTGGGTAAGCCAACAATGAAATCCATAGAAATATCTATCCAAATAGTAGGTGGAATCAGAAGTGGTTGGAGAACTCGATCCACATGGTTGAGATGGGTTGGTAACATTTTACCATAGATGATAATATCATCAAAGAAAACTAACAAAAAGTGATGGAGGAAAGGGAGAAATACATGATTCATGAGACTTTGAAAAGTGGAGGGGAATTTCAGAGACCAAAGGGAATGACCAAGAACTCATGGTGGCCCTCATGAGTGTGAAATGTAGTCTTGGGAATGTCTTCCTCTTTCATAAATATCTGGTGGTAGCCAGAATGTAGGTCAAGTTTGGTAAAGTATTGAGCCCCACTGAGTTCACCCAGAAGGTCATCTATGACAGGAATGGGGAATTTTTCCTTGATGGTAAGTTTGTTGAGGGAACAGAAATCAAGACACATGCACCAAGTTCCTTCCTTTTTAAGGACCATGACTATAGGTGAAGAATAAGGGCTGGTATTGGGATGAATAACTCCCGCTTCTAGCAATTCTTGGACAACTTTCTCAATTTGATTTTTTTGAGCAAAGGGATGAAGATAAGGGTGAACATTGGGAGGAAGATTTCATGTGATTAAAGGAATGGAATGTTCATGGTCACCACGGGAGGGGGGAAGGCCCTGGGGAGTTTGGAAAACAACGTGATGTTGGGAAAGGATAGATTGAAGGTCGGGATGCACAAAGAGTGTCTCAACTACTTGAATAGAATGGAGTTTGGAAATGATGCTAGAATGACCTTTTTTGAGTGAGTTTTCCATGTGGTGGGAACTAATGATTTCCGGCGAGCCTGTGGTAATGCCTCAAAATTTATATCGTTGTCCTTCCTGTTGAAATTGCATTTTTAAATCCTTAAAATCCATGGTTATGTGGCCCAAAGTGCGTAGCCATTTAGCACCAAGCACGATGTCACAACCACCCATGTCAATACAAAACATGTGAGATTTCAAGTTGTAATGACCAATTTGTAGGTGCACATTTTCACAACGCCCCCTACATTTCATGGAACTACCATTGGAAATAATGCTTTGAAAATTGTTGACAACATGGATCTAGAAATTGATTTCTTAGGCAAGGAAATGATGAAAGAATTTATGAGTGTTTCCACTGTCAACTAGGATGATGACTTTCCTATGATTAATGTAACTAATCAACTTGAGGGTTTGGGGAGCAGAAAAATCAGTGAGAGAATTCAATGAAATTAGTGGTTCAACTTTGGGAGAATCAAAGGGTGGTGTAATATCATCTTCTTGGGGTAGCGCTGCCTCAGGTGAAACCTCAACATATTCACTAGAAACATCCTCCAAATTGGACATAAAAATTTATTTTCTTTACACTTATTCCCAAGAAAGTATTTCTCATCATAATTATAACAAAGACCCTTGAGTTGGTGTTCATTCATTTCTTCCCATGTTAATTTTTGGATGTTGAGAGGAGTGGCTAAAGGGGAAGGATTGGGGGGCCTAGGATGGGGAATAAAATTAGGTTTCTTGTTATGGGAAAATATGATATGTTGTGCCTCTTTGGTGCGTTTAGTTGTTTCCAACCAAGCTTAGGGGCGATCCATGAGGACCTGGGCTTGTATTTCATCCTTGAGGCCACTGATAAAACATCCTTGAAATAAGGCATCAATCATACCCTCCATGTGGAAATCCAAGTGCGCAAAGGCAACGATAAAATATTTCGATGTTCCAGACTGTTTCAACTTGGTCAAGGGGCCTGTTAGCGCTCAAAATGTTCCTTTTAAATTTTGAATGCCTTCATCACACAAAGATAAATTTGTTTATTTCCCAAGTCTTTTGCTAGTTTCTACAAGTTGTTATCACATGACAAATTTAGAATTTTGGCCGAGATTGCTTTCGAGCAAATCTCCAAGTGCTCAATACAGACCTGCATGGAAAAAATAGATTTTCATTAGTTTTCCTAAACCTTTACTTTTATAGGTTCTCATATTTTCAAATAAAAATATAAATTCTTATATGTTTATGTTGGAAATATAATTGAGGTGGGGGTGAATTAGTTATGTATATAAGCTTGAAACTTTTCTTGTTATTCTTTATTCTTTCTAGATTATTATTTAAAGTGTTGCTGATAACTTAACATGCATAGATATACAATGATCAATCACATAGAATAACAGAGACACTGATTTTCCCGAGGAAACCCATAAAGGGTGAAAACCTCTTCTTCTTAGGATGTCAATCAAGCTCCAACTTTCATGTACATCACAGTCTTTGACCTCTGACTCAAATATGAGGCTACAACCTCTGATAGCAAGCTACAACTTGCATAGAGCACCAACTCCTAGATTTATCTAGCACCAACTAGATGGAAGAACCAACTCCTAGGTTTCTCTAGCACCCACTAGATGGAAACAAAAAATCCCAGAATATCTTCTAGCACCAACTAGAATTTAGAGGACTTCAATCCTCCCTAGCACCACCCTACCACCCTGATTGAATCTTACAAAACTTTACTTACTTGCTCTGTCTCTGATATGGTCTGTTACAACTCCATGTTTCCTCTGCCTTCTACATCTTCTATGTTATGTTCCACTTCTGCACCGTTCTGCTTCTATGCTCTACTCTGCTTCTGCATCATTCTTCTTATATGCTCTTCTCTTTTTCTTTCTGTGCTCAACCATAATGTTGTGTAGCTTCTCTTCTGCCTTTTATGATATGTGTTTCATCTACAGGCTCTTCATTGCAACATTGATCTCCACTTCAGGTACTACACCGCGTCTCATCCTACCCACATGCATCACCATCGAAGAAACACCCACTGTTCTCTATTTTGCATGCCTTTCTCACGTCGAGTCCTTTTCCCGATCATCATTCAAACTCTTCATCTTCCCCGATGGTTATTTTGGATCTGTTCATCATTAGTGGCCATTATCCAAGGATTCCTTGGCTACTCTGGTAGTTGCAACTCTTCATCTTCTCTGTCAGTTATAGCCAGTCAATTTTGGCTTCTTTGGCTTCTAACCCTCTTCCTTCACATGACCATCGATAGTGACCATATGCCTAACCAACAGGCTCTTAGTGACTCGCGACTCCAGGAATATTGGTATGAGACATCTCAATTATCCCAATTCCTGATATCCGAAGTGGAGCCTAGCGACGTGCTAGCTCCTCCCTTAATCCTTCGCTGATGTGACCATGTCTGTGACCACAGGCCTAACTTCTAAGCGCTTCGTGATCTCGATCTAGTAAGTGCTAGCTCATTATTTCTATATGACCTTGGGCGATGATCTCATGTGAACACGTGATTGTGGGCGCGTCCAAAGGTGGTTTGAATCAAACTTCTTTTTTCCCCGCAATTTACCTTCAACCTCCACGTGTCCTTTATCCAAACCTGTGGTTTTGATTGCGGCCCGCCTTCAAATTTTTAAAGTTTGAGCACCTTCAATACCCGCAATGCGATGAGACCGTCGATCTCACAATATTGACAGTGCTCCTGAATTGATGGTTCATATTTTTCCTCTCAAGATCTGCAAATCAATGACAATGATTTACTTCGTGATCCTGGCTTCAGGAGTTTCAACTCTCAAACCCTGCTTTCTTCTGTACGCCAATATTCCGGAGTTGATGATCCATGGACACCTGTCCTTCTCAATCGAAGGCTCTTCTTCCACTTCGAGAATTTGACCTTTCAACCAGATCAACGGTTCTGCGGCCCCTTTCTTGATCAACAGTCGATATCTCCTTCAGGTCTTCGGACTTCGAAGATCTCAAATCTCAAACCCTGCTTTTCTCCGTACACCAATCTTCCGGAGTGGAAGATCTATTGACACATGTATGAATAGATCGGATGGTCATGTAGTTGCCACATGTCACTCACTGACGTGGTTTGCCATATGTCCTTGCTGATGTGGTCTACCACATGTCCTTGCTGATGAGGTATCCCACATCTCCTTGCTGACGTGGTCTACCACATGTCCTTGAATCAGACAGTTGAGGCTTACTTTGGGTCTTTACCCGGAGTCCACAGATTTATGCCATGTCTCTTCTGGGTCAGGCGACCTAGATCCACTTTGGACTATCTTATGCTTGAGATTTACTCCAGACGATCTGATGACTGAGATCTATTTCAGATGATCTGACGGTCGAGAATTTATTTTGGCTCTCTGGGTCTCTGAGCTTCAGGAATTTCAACACTCAAACTGACACTCTAGATCAGATGGCTCAGATTCACTTCAGACGATCTGACACTTGAGATATTCTTCGAATGATCGGATGACTAAGATTTACTTTGAATGATCCAATGGTTGAGGATGTATTTTGGCTCTTCGGGTCTCGGGGCTTCAGGTATTTTAGTTCTCAACTTGAAATTATTGAAGTGATTTCTTCAGAGCATAACCTCCTCATAACTTTAGACCTGAAACGAATGTTGCTCATTGATCAAGATCTTATATCAATGACCCGATCTGTCTGCAATGTTGCTTTTCCTTGGATTAAATCTGACGGCTCTCCATATTTTCTTATCCTATCCTTCCACTTAATTCGATCCGATGGTTGATGGATATTCAGGTGATTGAGATCTCATATATTATCCCTTGCTTATCCTATCCTTCCATTAATTTGATCTGACGGCTGACGGAGTTTCAGATAATTGAATTCTCAAACCTTGTGCCCCATTTATCCTATCCTTCACTTGATTTGATCGGATGATTGTTTGTCATATGGATCGTTGATACAATGACCACTATATCTCTCTCTCCTAAGCTTCTTATCTCTCTGACTTAGAAGGTTTTCTAAGTGTTCAAAGGTCTCGACCTTTTCTCCTCCTACGAGTCTGTCTCTTGGACCTCGTCTGCACTTCTGGAAACCACTATCTCTTTTGACCTTTCTCATCTTCTGCGCTCTAGAGGTTTGGTTCATTGTTGTTGTTGCCATCAATGACAAGCACATTCTTCCTGTAAACATGCCAACAATCTCCCCCTTTGGCATTGATGGAAACCCTGAAAGGCTACACTATTCTTCTTAGACCTCCAACTGTAGCATACATACAACACCTTTTTCTCCCCCATTGACATCAATGTCAAATAAAATAGAGAGTGACTCTATTCTCCCCCTGTGTTGGGGCTCAGAAATGTCCTATTCTCATCCACCTTTCCATTCATCATTCTTCACATTTCATCACCCCATTAACCTTTCACGATATCATTTCCATAAATATACTTGGGTTTCACCTTATTGTTCTCCACTCTATTCATTTTAGTATTTAAAAGGAATTTGTGATTAAATGCTAGAAAATCAACATGTTTTCATATATATCTGAAATATGCATGAGCTTTGTAATGTGTAGGAATATGTGAAGGATTAATTCAAAGGACTTCTCGAATACTTCCTCCACCATTTCAATATTTGAGGAGATAATTCAAGCCCATTCCAAGGAGAAGATCATCGAGATTTGGTTGGAATATATTATCTAATATATATGAGAGATATGTGCGAGGATTTAAAGGGATTATATTTTGTAATAATGGAAAATAGGTTGAGAGAATAGTGGATCTGTAATAATTAGATGGTTATCTTATCTTCAAGGCTCTCATGTATAAAAGAGAGTGCTCTCTCTTCATGAGGATTCAATTATATTATTCAAGTAGAAGAGGAATTAGATTATTCAATTAAGATGTAATTAGAATTAGAGTAGTCATTAATGGTAGTCATTAGGATTTGAAAGAGAAAGGGATTCTTAGCTTTGATTCATGGTTTTGGTTTTCATGCTTTCATTATTCTTTTATGAAGATTGATTTGATTATTGAATGTAAGATTGCTTCATTGATGAGCGCTCTCATGTGTTGTTGTGCCATTTAACGCTTCACTTGTTGTATTTTCTTTTCCTTCATGTAGTTCTCCATTTCTAGATTAATTTCCTTTACGCAATTTCCCATTCTTAGAGTAATTTTATTTACGCAACTAGATTAACGATTCAATTCCAGTCGTGTGTTAGATTAATGATTCTATTTCAGTCGTGTGTTAGATTAATTGTTCAATTTCAGTCATAGCTTAAAAATTAGATTAGATTAGTCTCACTTACATCTTGCATATACTTTGCGTGTGCTTCGTTAGTTTACGACCCCCGGGTTGACAAATTAGATAAGTTGGGAAAATACTACAATGCAATTAATTCAACATTAGTTCGGCCCAATGTAACGATTGTTGTTCCTTTTGCAAGTCCTGTTGTTCCTTTGAATAGAACAACTGCCATTCCCTTTATGATTGTTGTTCCTTTACAGGTGTTGCATCTCTGGAGGCTGGGTATTGAAAATGGAAGGTAAGAACCTACGTAGGAGACAAGTAAAATGCTTGTGCCAGTGCCTACCTTTGGTTGATGCATAGAGGTTGTTTTTAGGACATATTTAGAGCCCAACACCCTGATTAGATATACTAGGAGCACTCTCCCCCTGATCAAATAAACTATTTTAACTTGATAATAGGGCCACACCCAACTTCTGGTGTAGATACTCAAACTAATATTTTGCAAGCGGTTTAGTGAAGATATCAACAATCTGATCTTTGTATGGGATATAATGCAAAGAAACAACAGTTTTGGTTACCTGTTCCCTAAAGAAGTGATACTTGATGGGTATATGCTTGGTCTTGGAGTGAAATAGAGGATTCTTTGACACACTAATGACACTAGTATTATCACAATGAATTGGGATCGGTGCATTATACTATACCTACAAGGTTGCAAGTGTCTAAATCATCCATAATACTTGGGTACAACAAGTGGAAGATGCAATGTATTCAAATTTTGTATTCGATAAGGAAATGGAACCTTGCTTCTTGCTCAACTATGCTACAAGATAATCTCCTAAGAAGAATGCACCTCACCTCGTGCTTTTCCTTTCATCCACGCAGTTAGCCCAATCAACATCTGAATAGACTGATAGTTGAAAATTATGATTCCTAGGATACCATAGGCCATAGTTCATTGTTCCTTTCAAGTATCTGAATATTCTTTTGACAGCTAACAAATGACTCTGTTTAGGTGTAGCCTAATACCTTCCTACCATTCCAACAACATGCATTATATTTGGACAGGATGGTGTGATGTACAATAGGTTGCCTATCATAGATCTATATGAACTCTGATCAACATCAGGCGAGTCATCATCCTTGCTTAACTTGCATCCAGTGACCATAGGTGAGCTCATAGGTGTAGAGTCTTCCATTTGAAACCTTTTCAACATTTCTCTTAGATATTTCTCTTGAGAAAGAAATATTCCTTCAGTCCTCTGAGTAATTTGCAGACCAAGAAAAAATGACAGTTCCCCTATCATAAAAATTTCAAATTCAGACTGCATAGCAGAAGAAAACCATTGTACCAATGAGGCATTATTGCTTTTGAAGATGATGTAATCTACATAGACCAACACAATGAGTAAATCATTACCCTCTATTTTGATATATAGATTGTTGTTAATTGTTCCTCTCTTGAACCATTTGTCTTGAAGATACTTATCCAATCTATAATACCAGACATGAGGAGCTTGTTTCAACTGATATAAGGATTTCTTCAACTTGCAGACAAAGTCAGGGTTATCGGATAGTTGGAAACCCTCTGGTTGTTCCATATATAATTTTTCTTTTAGATCTCCATTTAGAAAAGCTAACTTGACATCCATTTGATAGACTTTAAACTATTTATGACAAGCATAGGCAAGAAACATTCTAATAGCTTCTAATCTTGCTACGGGCACAAATGTTTCATCAAAATCCAGTCCTTCTATTGAGCATATTCTTTGCAGACCAATCTAGCCTTATTTATTACAATATTTCCTTGCTCATTCATCTTATTTTTGTAGACCCATTTTGATCCTATTACATTTTTATTTGCTGGCGTAGGAATGAGTTCCCAAGTGTCATTCTTTTCAATTTGGTCCAGTTCCTCATTCATGGATTTTAACCAATTTGCATCTTTACTGGATTCATTAAAGTTCTTGGGTTCCACTATTTATATGAATGCTATATGTGATTGCTCAGTGTCTTTGATTATCCTTCTCCTAGTTTGTACACCTTTGTCTTTCTCACCAATTATCTGACTTTCAAGATGATTCTTTTTTGTAATTCTGGAGGAAGGATTTGATGTTGATTGTTATCCCGACTCTTCTTGTCTAGGTGTCTCTTCTCCACCTAATTCATCATCTTCTTGTGACTCTGAGATTTGTTGTTCTTCATTTTCATTATTCTCATCATCTTTTTCATCTGGCTTAGTGCTTATTCTCTGTTGATCTTTTACAGGAGGTTCTTCATCAATTCGAACATCAATACAGTCTACTAATTTATGCATTCTTTTGTTAAAGAATCTGTATCCTTTACTGTTTGTTGCATATCATAAGAAGATACCTTCATCAACTCTACCATTAAATTTTCCCAGATGATCATCATTATTCTTGATGTAACATTTACTTCCAAATACTTTTAAGTGCTTGATTGATGCAGGTCGACCAAACCACAACTCATATGGAGTTTTATCATTGTTCGGCCTTAGATGTGATTTGTTTAGAATATGAACAACTGTGTGAACAAACTCCACCAAGAAGGTTTGTGAAATGTCCCTTTTAGTCATCATATCCCTTTCCATCTACTAAATTGATCTATTTTGGCGTTCTACAACTCCATTTTGTTGAGGAGTACCTGGAATAGTATATTCTCTTTTAATTCCATGTCTGTCACAAAATTCTTTGAAATCTCTTGACCGAAATTATCCTCCCCTGTCTGAGAAAATTGCCTTTAACTTCCTTCCTGTCTAATTCTCAGCTAACGCCTTAAACTTTTTGAACTTCTCAAACACATCAGATTTTTCTCTCAGAAAGGAAACCCACATAAGTCTAGAGAATTCATCAATGACTAGCATAAAGTAACATTCTCCTCCAATACCTTCCTTTCATGATGGTCCACACAGATCCATATAAACAATTTGAAGTGGTTTCTCTGAAGATGTGAAACTCTTTGATTTGAATTGAGCACGAGTTAGATTCCCCATTTGACAAGATTCACATACAAAGTTATTAGGCTTAGATATTCTTGGAAGGTCTTTCACAACACATTCATTATTCAGTTTGACAATATGATCAAAATTTAGGTGTTCAAGCCTTCTGTGCCATAACCATCTTTCATCAAAGTTTCTTAAGTAACATTTCTCCTTATCTTCCTTCAGAACATATACATTGTTTCCGGTTCTAACCCCTTTTGCAATTAGCTCTTTTGTGTTTACTGTCCTTATTTTACAACTCTTGGCAGTGAAAGCAACTTCACATCCTCTGTCACATATCTGACTGACACTAAGAATATTATGCTTTAAACCATCAACAAATAGTACATCTTGAGATTTGCTTCTTCCATTACTTAAGCTTACTATACCTTTACCTCTGATCTTTCCTGGAGCATCATTTACAAAGGTCACACTCCCTGATTTATTTTCTTTGAGTGATAGGAACTTACTTTTTTCACCTATCATATGATTGGAGCATCTGTTGTCAATATACCAGGGGTCATTTTGTCTTTGAGCTAACAACACAAATCCACACTTGTTATCTTCATTCTTCTTCCAAACCTTGACGTTTTCAACTCTGTGATTTGAATCTGGCTTATAGTTCTTTAAGTGACAGTCTGCAACTTTATGTCCATAATTATGGCATATTTAACATTCTGGTTCATTGAATAAAGGATCATAACAATCGTTATGCTTAATCTGCGTCTTTTTCCCATCCATCACATGATTTGCAGTCTGTGGTTGTTTTTTACTTGGTTGTCTCATTCTTTGTCCTGGCAGGTATTTATTCCTTGGTTTTCTTGATTGCTCATGTCTAAATCTTAAAGAACAATTTACAGCTTTGTGGCCAAAGTTAGAACAGTAAAAACAATATCCATAGAAAAAATATTTGTACCTGTAAAATGGTTGTCTTCCTTGAGCAGGTTTATTTCTTCCATGATGATGATTTTCTTGAGTAGGGGGTGTATTATTTATTTTTTCTATGGATTCAGTTCTGGTATCTTTTCCTTCACTCATCCTTGGTAGCTGATTCTCTTCCTTTGTTTCTGCAGGTTTATTGTTGTCAATGGTTGTAGATTTGACAAACTTGATGGATTATTTGTTGCTTGGATGACCACTACTTGATCCCTCTTCACAACCCAAACCAGTTTTCAACTTTGAATTCCTTTGCTGATTCAGAATGGAGGCTATTCCTTTTGAGGCTTTAATACTTGTCATATTCTGATGATATAAGGCCTGAAATGTCTCTAGATCTTTTCTGACAGTCACTACTTCAACTTCCAATTTTTCAATTTTTGTTTCATCTTTCTTCAATTGTTGTTTGAGGATGTCTTCAATCTTCTTAGCTTCTTCTAACTTAACCTTCAACATATCAATTTCTTCAGATGGTTCCTTTCATGTTTTCTCATACCTGAGCAGTAACTATTTTTGTTTTCTTTTATTTTCTCTGAGTCTATCAATCTCTTCCATGGCACTGACAAGTTCTCCTTCAAGATATACTACTGCTTCACAATCAATGAACTCACTTTATGTATCTTCAGTGTTTAGATATTCTAAATCTATTAGCATGATATCATTTATTTTATCTTCAATACAAGAGTCATTGCTTTCATCATCTGAGGGATCATCATCATTGTTTACACAAAGGCTTTTCTTCTTAAAATTATTCTCTTTATAGACCTTCTTTTGTTTGTTCTTCTCTTCATCGTCATATGTCTGGTCGTTTCTTTTGTGAGGAAACTTAGATGCAAAATGACCTAACCCACCACAGTTGAAACATTTGAAGGGCAGTTTACCTTTATATTTTCCTAATCCTTTCTTCAGTCTTCTCACAAAATTTTCTTCAATCTCATCTATATCCGAGTCTGTGTTTTTATCTACTTTAAAAGATGCCTCTCTTGTAGTGGATTTACCTTTGGTGATTCTCATTTCATAAGCAGTTAGGGTTCCAAGAAGTTGATCTATTGTCAATGTTTTGAGATCAGTTATTTCCTCTATAGCAGAGACCTTTGAGTTAAATCTATCAGGAAAAGATCTTATATTTTCTGGACTAGAAAAGATTCAGCTATCGTTTCACCTAGTCCTTTCATAGTGTTGACAAGTTCTTCTATATGTAAGAAGTACTTACTAATAGTTTTGTCTTCATCCATATTTAACTGCTCAAATTTCAGTCCATGAGTCTAGAGTTTTGTGTCTTTCACCTTTTCATTACCTTCATAACTACTTATCAGCTTGTCCCACATAACTTTTGTTGAATCACAGTGCATGACTTTGACAAACTCAACTTCATGAAGTACACTGAGGATGGCATTCATTGCTTTTTCATTAAATCTAAACTCCATCTTATCATCCTTTGAGGCCAATACTACATGCTTCACATATCCCGTTTCAATGACATCCCAAACATCAGCACCCAAAGACATTAAATGTGTTCTCATCCTTATTTTCCAGAAGGCAAAGTTTGTTCCATCAAACAGAGGGGGTCTATTAGTTGAACTTCCATCATGACTAGTCATGTTCAAGATTAAGGATCTACCTTTGATTAAAGGCACAGACTCTGATACCAATTGTTGGAAATATAACTGAGAGGGGGGGGGGGTGAATCAATTATGTATATAAGCTTGAAAATTTTCATGTTATTTTTTATTCTTTCTAGATTATTATTTAATGTGTTGTTGATAACTTAACATGCATAAATATACAATGATCAATCACACAGAATACACAAAGACACTGATTTTCCTGAGGAAACCCATAAAGGGTGAAAACCTCTTCTTCTTAGGATGTCAATCAAGCTCCAACTTTCATGTACATCACATTCTTTGAGCTCTGACTCAAATATGAGGCTACAACCTCTGATAGCAAGCTACAACTTGTAGAGTGAACAAAATATTAGATTTCTCTAGCACCAACTAGATGGAAGCACCAACTCCTAGGTTTCTCTAGCACCCACTAGATGGAAGCACCAACTCCCAGAATATCTTCTAGCACCAACTAGAATTTAGAGGATTGCAATCCTCCCTAACACCACCCTACCACCCTGATTGAATCTTACAAAACTTTACTTACTTGCTCTATCTCTGATATGGTTTGTTACAACTCCATGTCTCCTCTGCCTTCTTCAGCTTCTATGCTCTGTTCCTCTTATGTACTGTTCTGTTTCTATGCTCTGCTCTGCTTTTGCATCGTTCTTCTTCTATGCTCTGTTCTTTTTCTTTCTGTGCTCAACCACAATGTTGTGTAGCTTCTCTTATTCCTTTTATGTTCTGTACTGCATCTGTAGGCTCTTCATTGTGCCACTGATCTCCACTTCAGGTACTACACTGCGTCTCATCCTACCCACATGCATCACCATTGAATAAGAACCCGTTGTTCTCTATTTTGCATGTCTTTCTCACGTCGAGTCCTCTGCCCAATCATCATTCAAACTCTTCGTCTTCCCTGGTGGTTATTCTGGATTTGTTCATCATCAGTGGCCGTTATCCAAAGATTCCTTGGCTACTTTGGCAGTCACAACTCTTCGTCTTCTCTGTCAGTTATAGCCAGTCAATTTTGTCTTATTTGGCTTCTAAACCCCTTCCTTCATGTGACCATCGGTGGTGACCATACGCCTAACCAACAAGTACTTTGTGACTCACGACTTTGAGAATCTTGGTATGAGACATCTCAATTCTCCCAATTCCTGATATCCAAAGTGGAGCCTAGAGACGTGCTAGCTCCTCCCTTAATCCTTCGTTGATGTGACCATGTCTGTGACCACAGGCCCAACTTTCGAGTGCTTTGTGATATTGGTCTAGCGAGTGCTAGCTCCTTCTTTCGATATGACCTTGGGTGATGATCTCATGTGACCATGCGATTGTGGGCGCATCCAAAGGAAGTTTGAATCAAACTAATTTTCGCCCTGCAATTTACCTTCAGCCTCCACATGTCCTTTCTCCAAAACCATGGTTTTAATTACGTCCCACCTTCAAATTTTTAAAGTTCGCGCACCTTTAATCTCTACAATGTGACGAGACCATTGATCTCATGATATTGACGGTGCTCCTGAACTGATTGTTCAAATCTATCCTCTCAAGATCTGCAGATCAATGAATGTGATTTACTTCGTGATCTGGGCTTCAGGAGTTTCAAATCTCAAACCCTACTTTATTTCATACGCCAATCTTCTGGAGTCAATGATTTGCGGACACCTGTCCTTCTTAATGGATGACTCTGCTTCCACTTTAGGAATTTGACCTTTCAGCTAGATCAACGGTTCTGTGGCCCCTTTCTCAATCAATGGTCGAGATCTCCTTCGGGTCTCCAGACTTCGAATATTTCAAATCTAAAACCCTGCTTTTCTCCTTACGCCAATCTTCCAGAGTGGAATATCTATTGACACCTATCTGAATAGATCAGATGGTCACGTGGTTACCACGTGTCACTCGCTGGCGTTGTTTTCCATATGTCCTTACTGACGTGGTTTGCCACATGTCCTTACTGATGAGGTCTGCCACATGTCCTTGCTGAAGTGGTATGCCACATGTCCTTGCTGAAGTGGTCTGCCACATGTCCTTGAATCAGACGATTGAGGCTTACTTCAGGTCTTTACCCAGAGTCCACAGATTTATGCCACATCTCTTCTAGGTCAGAAGGCCCAGATCTACTTCGGATGATCCGACGCTTGAGATTTACTCCTGACGATCTGACGACTGAGATCTATTTCGGATGATCTGATGATCATGAATTTATTTCGGCTCTCTAGGTCTCTGGGCTTCGGGAATTTCAACACTCAAACTGACGCTCTGGATTAGACGGACCAGATTCACTTTAGACGATTTGATGCTTGAGATATTGTTTGGATGATCTGACGACTGATATTTACTTCAGATGATCCAACGGTCGAGGATGTATTTCGGCTCTCTAGGTCTCTTGGCTTTGGGTATTTCAGTTCTCAACTTGAAATTCTTGAAGTGATTTCTCTGAAGCGTAACCTCCTCATGACTTTAGACCCAAAACAAATGTTGTTCATTGATCAAGATCTTAGATGAACGACTCGATCTGTCTGTGATGCTGCTTTGCCTTGGATTAAATCTGATAGCTCTCCATATTTGATTATCCTATCCTTCCACTTAATTTGATCTGATGACTGACGGATATTTGGGTGATCGAGATCTCAAATCTCAGCCCTTGCTTATCCTGTCCTTCTATTAATTTGATTCGACGGCTGATGGAGATTTGGAAAATCAAATTCTCAAACCTTGTGCCCCGTTTATCCTATCTTTCACTTGATTTGATCAGACGGTTGTTGGTCATCTGGATCATTGATATGACATCCACTGTCATTGTCTCTCTTGAGCTTCTAATCTCTCTGACTTAGAAGGTTTTCTATGTGTTCAAAGGTCTTGACCTTTGCTCCTCTTGCGAGTCTGTCTCTTGGACCTCGTCTGCACTTTTGGAAACTGCTATCTCTTCTAAGATTTATCATCTTCTGTGCTCTCGAGGTTTGGTTTGTTGTTGTTGTTGCCATCAATGACAAGCACATTCTTCCTATAAACATGCCAACAATTTATTTATCCTTTTTACCAAAAGTGGTGTGTGTGCACAAGTGTTAATCATTATCCCAAGTCATATCACATATCAAACTACATATGCCAAACTCCAGGTCAAAAAGTCAACACATAAACCAACACAAGCCCAACGCATGTGCCAAGCCCTTAATATATTCCAAAAAAATCATCGATTATACTTAAGAGCACTGATGCATATAAGCATGGAATGCTCAAATTGCCTGGTGCATGTGGGATTTTGTTCAAATGGGTAAAATAAAAAATAAAACTTATATCTAGTTGTATGGTGCACAACATGTATCTAAACTTTAGCAATAAGTGACAGATCAAAGTTTTGAAACAAATGTTAAGCTTCAGGCATCCTACCTCGAGGCCAGGTGTGATGGGATCATTAAAATTGTGCATGATTTTAGTATCATCGTGTTTGTAGCAGAGGCCCTGAATGGAGTGAAAATGGAATTGATAGATGTAGATTTTCCTCTTCTGAAGGGTATTATTTCTACCACGGATCCTGTTGAAGCATGCATTGGTGTAAACATAGCTGTTATGGTTGGTGGATTCCCCATGAAGGAGGGGATGGAAAAGAAAGATGTTATGTCTGACATTTTCATGTGAAGATGATTTTCTCTTGCAGGAAATTGATAGAATTATGAGATGGCAGTCTCAGTAATTTCAACATCGGCCTCAACCTGTGCAATTTTTATTTGTTCTCCTCCTAATGAAATTTGTGTTGTTTCTCCCTGTGCCACTAAACTTGGCAAATCTCTACCATGTCTTTATAACAGGAATCGTCGTGATCTAATATGCAAATACAAATCCATTGGAATATCCACCTCACACATACATCATATGCTTGGTCTTGGTGGTTATCGAGTATCATCATCCATGCTTTTTATATCTGCCACTCATTTCATAGATGTTGTAGCAACAACTTCTTGGAAGAGAATTATTTATTTTCTCTCTCGAAGTACCAAAAGCAGCTTGAAGCTTTGCTGTCAGCAAATCCAAACTTTGTGCAGCCACCTTATCGCTTAAATGAGGTTCAAATCAAGGTGAAGGGTAGCTTAAGATACTTATCAATTTCTAGGGCGACAGTTGAATGGGGCATCCATGTGCCAAATGACAGTTAACAAACAATTACATGCAGATGAATTTATTTGCAAGCAGATGAAGATACACAAGTGATTAAAAGAATGTTTGGGGTTATTTTCAGAGTTGACAGGTTCAAAGTATTGGCACAAGTATGTTTCAATCAGGAATGGCATTGAGGAAGAATGGATCTCAGGAAAGTTCTCAGTTAGCAAATAATTTTCAAGGTGAGTGAGAAGCAACACATGATTATTCTAAAGAGAACTAGCGAAATATTTTTTGACTCCTGATAGTATTTCTAGCAGTAGCATGAACATATGTGGATGTTGACCACATATTTTTCCAGATTCTATGGTGTTAACACTCTGTAAAATTCCTAGAGGTTGTAAGAAAATAAGAAATCTACAGGAGGTAACTTTATCCAACCACTTCGAAACTGGAATCTATCCCTACCAGCTTCAGAGAGGGATCTCTCTGTATGATTTTGCTATGTTTCAAATTCAAGATATTAGGTTAGTTGAATAAAATACATTTGTTTTGTTTGTTGTCGTTTTGGTTAAGTTGGCCGAGAGAGCTTTACACATGCATTGGGATATGGCGTCTGTATTTTGAGATGAGAATCTAAACCAGAAAATGAAAGATCCTTTTCATAGGGAGAGATAATGCATTCGTTGGATTCTTTAGCAGTAAAATGTTGAATAGCGGAAAATATGAGAATATCAATCAAAGTAAAGAAGCAGTTAAGAATTTCTCCACTATAATATTAGAAGACGAACAATAAAATATTTCAAAGTCAGAAACAGGGTATACAAAGATAAATCCTGCACATTCATTACTTTCAAAGATTAGATTTAGAAAACAATACGATAACTGAGTGAGAACAACATTTAATAGAGAAGAGAAAACATCACCAATAAATAACACGCAAGAATCCTGTGAAACTTCTCTTTGTATTAATGGAAGATCTCTTGATAAAAATGTTACAGTCTTGTAGCCTGCTGGGTGTAAAAGATCAACCCTCGATACTTCAAAGTGTGAATTATTTATAACCAAAAATTACAAATGATATTGTCATTAAAGATCAAGACGTGGCAAATCTAAATTTAGCTAACTAACTTAACAAGATACAAAAATCTAGGAAACCGTTTGATGATGTGTCGAAACTTCATGTTGTTTTCTAGGTGAACCGTTGGTGAGGCCTCTGCATGACCTCTTCTAATTGGATAGCTGACTGGGCTTGGACAACTCATCGACTACTCGATCAAATTGCAAAGCTCTTCCCATCGAAGGTGACTGGGAATGCTGACTTTGAGCAATCCACGATATACTTCGTCCATCTCCATGTACTTGGAAAAAGTTTGCTTGGTGGTGAAGATGTACCAAATTTCATGTTGTATGCTGATGTCCAACTGTAAAGCATCCAGGAATGCCTTACCAGTGATACTGACTTGTATTCCTGAGAATTTTGAGCTATCCTTAGCCACAGTGGATAATCTCTTTTTATAATAAGGGAGTGTCATCAATTTATCATTTATAACTCTAATACTAGGAAGGCCTTTCTTTTGCAGAACTTCGATCTTGCTGAAAAATCTTTGTATTCCCGCGTCCATGGTTTTCAGCCTCTTTGTGTGCAATTAGAACTCTTCAGATGATACTTCAATGATAGAGGGTGAAGTGTCCTTCCTGGGTCTTTTCTCCTTTGGATCCTGTGGTGTAGTCGTCTGGGAAACAACGATCGAAGGGTCCTGTTGTTCTGCCTCAACTAGTGTGTTTGGCTCCCATTTTGTCTGGTTTGAAAACTTCTCTACCTTAGGACTAGATATGTGAACATACGAGATATTCTTATTTTTGATCCTCATTTTGGAAATTATCCCACACAGATCATAGTGCCACGTGAAACTAACAAAAAACTTCATTTCTTTTAGCAGTCTGTCTGCTTCCTCATTGACGCCTCGACTGTTGTAGATGAAAGACCGAATTTTCCCTTTGATTCTGAGCTGTTGCTTCTACTTCAATGACACAAAATGTATGTCGTTTGAGTTTATCATCCGCCTTATGTATTCCAGGGAAAACATTCTAACAGGTAAGTACCTGGGCAGTTTATATGGGGCCAACTCGCACTCATAGACTCTGATCTCAGTATGATTTTGATACAGGTACCAATCACCAGTCTTTGTAAGGTTTGAGAGATGTAGAATCCTCTGAATTTCCTCATTAGAATTAGATAACATAATCCATTAATAAACATTACAAACATGCCCATGGATAATAATCATATATTTTCAAGATACCAATAGGATGGGAAAGGAGTATTTCTATTAGTAATTGATCAACAGAAGTGTCAACATTATAGACTTCCATGTTGGCACGATTTGAAACCAAGAAACCAAGTTCCTTCCAACTGGGTCTCCACCACTTCAATCCTCCATCAAAGGCAAGCTCATATGAAAGAGGCAATGAGGGCCTCTCAACAACAAGAGAAGAGCTTGGGGGTTGAACACTATGTCCAGACTTGAGGGACAAAGGGATACAGACTCAATATGAAGTAATTTCTCCAGAGTAACTTTGCTCTCAAAGTTGAATGATTTCTCCTCCTTTTCCATAGCTCGAAATTGTGCTCTTATAGCCTTAAGAATGCAACTGAACGATCGAGTCGAAACATTTCCAGTATATGGAAAGCCAAGCATCAGAGATCTCTTGCCGTGACATGGAAACCCGACCTCATTTTGTATTTTTTGGCATGAATCTTGATATACATGAGTTGTAGTGGAGCAGCAAGCATATACGCATCTTGCATAACAGTTAGGGAGCATATATGTGGAAAAATGTATGTTTTTAGCTCTGGATTCCATCAAAAAGGGATGATAAGTCTGCATAGGGAAATGGAAAAAATCCCTCTGTGCAAGATAGCAATGGTGAGGAAAATATTGCTATAATAGACATACTTTGAAGCAAATTTCTGGTTACAAGATAGTTGGATACGTCTGCATACCAAGGGGTGTAAGTAGAAATAGCAAATAGATTCTCATCCAAAAAATCATCATCTACTGGAGTATTGTCACCTATATGAATAAGTCTAGACAAGAAATCAACAACCAAATTATCTCGTCCAGGCCTATCAATGATAGTGATATTGAATTCTTGTAGTAATAATAACCATCTAGTCACTCTAGCATTTGTAACAGGCTTGCTCATTAAAAATATGATAGCTGAATGGTCAGTGTCCACAAAAACTTCGTATCCTATTATATAGTGTCTAAACTTGTTGATGGCATGTACTACTGACAAAAATTCTTTTTCCGTGACAGTGCAGTTTACTTTAGCAGGTGAGAGATTCTTCCTGACAAAGTGTATAGCATAATGAATCTATCCTTCCCTTTGTCCTAAGACAACTCCCAAAGTGCTATCTAAGGCATCCGTGCAAATATGGAAATGAAGAGACCAGTTTGGTGCTCTCAAAAAAGGGGCACTTGACATCTTTGTTTTTAAGATTTCAAAGGAGACTTTGCATTTTTCATTCCAACAAAATTCAACATATTTTGTCAATAGTTTGAATAGGGGGGCAACTGAGTTTGTAAAGTTTTGAATGAAACTCCTATAATAACCAACATGCCGTAAGAAACTTCTAACTTCCTTTTGTGAGCTAGGGATCTTGATTTGGGAAATAATGTCAATATTGTTAGGGTCTACTCTTATTCCTATACCGGAGATGTGGTGACCTAGAACAATTCCTTCAGTGAGCAACATTCTAGATTTTTTGTGACTGAGTGAAAGGTTGGTCTCTTTACACCTAACCAATACTTTCTCCAAATTATCCAATGCCTATTGGAAATCATCCTCATACACGGTGAAGTCATCCATGTAGACTTCCACACAGTCATGGGTCAAATCAGAGAAAATAGCCAAGACAACCCCTTGAAAGGTAGCAAGGTCATTATATAAACCAAAAGGTAGAACCCTATAGGCATAGGTCCCCCAGGGGCAGGTTTATTCTGATAGTCTGGTGAAATTTGGATTTGATTGTAACCACTAAACCCATCCAAGAAAGAAAAATACCTCTTCCCAAAAAAAGTGTCTAAGACCTAATCTATGAAAGGCAAGGGAAAGTAGTCTCTATAGGTAGCCTTGTTTAATTCTCGAAAGTTCACACAAATCCTCCATTTCCTGTTTTTATTAGGTACAATAACTAATGGGGAGACTCACTTTCTATCTGATATAGGGTAAATGAAATTGGCTTGCAGGAGTTTCTGGAGTTCTTCTTTCACCATATCTTTCAAGGCTAGATTCATTCTTCTTTGGGGCTTCCTAATAGGTCTGATCTAATCATTAGTGTAAATATGATGCATACAGGTGTCTGGGTGGATCCCATTCATGTCATAGTAATCCCATGCAAAAGCATCAGATTGCCCTTGAATCATTTGTATCAACTTCTGTTGTTGATCTGTTTCTAAGCTAACATTGATATACAAGGACTTTCCAGGACTGCTTTCAACAGCTTGAACAACTGATTCTTTCCCTTCATCTATTTGTGAAATGGTGGCTACTGTAGAATTGGAAGGGTTCCATGGAAAATTTCTTGAAATTCAAGGCTAAACATATGTGTGTAGTTAGGGAAAGATTGAGGATATTCAATGCATGCTAAATCAGCCAAGAATAGACTTAAAATTTGTTCTTCAGTTTGCTCTTGTACTCCTTTTACTTGTTTGAGTGTCAACAAGGGATGAGTGCAGTCCTCCTCCCCATAGGAATTCTTCAACCAGAGAGGAACTTCAGTGGCTGGCTGGGTGGGGGGGAAAAGGATAAGTTTTTGACTTTGAGTTCCATTGGAAATTGTCATCTCTCTAGATCGACAACTAATAAATTCATCAACAGTGGCCAACCAAGGTCGGTCGAGTACTACTGGGTGTCCTGGTTTGGAGGATTTGGGATGAATCACTAAGAAATACATAGGGTATTCCCAAGAGGCCAAAGTAACTGTTATATCATCTAAAATTCCTGTTGGGGTGATGATTGATTTGTCTGCAAGTTCCAACAAAGTTTGTGTTGGTCTTAGGTGATCTAGTTGCAGTGTTTTCATAGTGTTTACTAACATCACATTTATTGTTGCCCCTAGATCAATCAGTGTGTTAGGTAAAGCAACACCATTAATTTCTATGGTTACCACTGGGTTCCCTGGATCACTATACTTGGATGAAATTTTTGTTATAAACTCTGACAACTACCCCACCACCTATATGACAGAAGGCTCCTTCATCTTCCTCCATGGCTTTTTAATCCAAAGGTCCCTTACAATTTTAGCATAGATAGGTATATCCTTGATGGCCTGTAGTAGTGGGATCTTCACACATATATTTCTAAGTTCAGTCTCTAGATTATGTCCTAGAGGTTCCTCATATTTCTTTACAAGTAACCTTTATGGATAAGGAGGATTTATTTTCTAAGGTATTTCTGTTACATGGGAGTTGGGAGAAGGAGGTTCTTGTTGTACAAGGGTGTTTCTTTCTTCATTTAATGGATTATTCATTTGTTCTTCTCTTTTAACTGTTTGAATATATATTTGTTCTTCTTCTTGATTTGTGTGATTATCTACTTGTTCTTCTTGGATAACCACAATAGGATTTGTTTTATTTACAGCCCTCCCTGATCTTAATTCAATTCCATTAAATGGAGCTGGCGTTATTACATAAGTGGGGAAGGTTTGTACTTCAAGGTTTTGTACAGGTTGTGTCGACTGGTTATTTGGATTAGGGATAGGTTGTGCAGGAATAGGGGTAGGCCAAGGAGGGTTTTGAAGAGGTGAAACTATTACACATCAATATTACTCGATTTGATAAGTGTCACATGTTCCTCAAAACTGTCACAAGTGTCACATGTTCCTCACAACCATCGCAAGTGTCACATGTTGTTCACACGTGTCTCAAATGTAAAACAAAGCATATTGCCACGATGACTGTTACACATTATTTTCATCATCCCTATGATCATTAATGATGTAAACCTATCTGTTGCCTTCAGAGGGGTCAGTGGCCCGAGTTCCTAAAGAGAGAAGGGAGAAGAACTTCTCCTGAGAAAAGAAGTTGCATTTTCATATGTAAAAACCTTATAAAAAAGGATGTTCGCAGGTTGCTATATAGGCAGGGTGCGAGAATGACCAATTCTCGTAGGTTTCACTATAGCCAGGGTGAGAACAGTTCGCAGGTTGCACTATAGCTAGGGTGCGAGAATGCCAGCACGTGGGAAAAACGAGCTTTTTCTCAAATCTTCTAGAAGGAGAAGCTTCTATGGTGAGGTGGCATCTGAATGGTTTGGATCTTACTCGCTTTCATGATTTAGTGGGATCATCCTAACCTCCTCACCTTATCCTCTTCAACTTATAAAAGGAGAGGAGCTCTCATGGAGAAGGGGTTCTTAGCTTTTGTTAGCTTGTGGGTTCTTGGTTCTTTGGCTTGGAATTAGTGGCTTGGTTAGAGTGGCTTTGAGATTTGTTTTGTCAAGATAGATTGTGAGTAGCTATCAGATCTATGGTTTCAGAATCCTTGGAGCAAGAAGTGTGTGGGAAACGAAGGACAGTTGGAAGGGACCTTACGACATCAAGGCAATGGTTGTAATCTCTCTTTCACATTTAATAT
>ML786485.1:1281780-1320961 GCA_009831015.1 Picea engelmannii | reverse complement strand
TGGGGGGTTGTTGTTTGTCTTTCTAGCTTTTCTGAAATTTTGGGAGCAATAAATATACCTTTATTATCCCTATACCTACTCATAAAAGAAATCCCAATAAACAAAACGCAGATTCCTAATTATCAAAGGTAGGAGGACAACTTGAATTTGGAGAAACCCCACCAAAGTGGATGCGTAGGTTCTTACCTCTCATCTTACCGTCTTCTCTCTGCCCTCAGATTGTACTTAAATCCAATCCAAACTTCATCAAACCAATCAAAACTCAAAATGCTACCTATTACCATTTACAACTCCCTAACAACGGTGCCAAAATGTTGGTGTATAAATATGTTCAATGTATATCTTACACTCATTTATATGTCAATCTGGGATTCATAATTAAAATATTTTTTACCCTATATGTAATGAGAACAGGTAACCTACCTATGTTTGTTGTATATAGGAAATAATCAATAACATAAAACTCTGTGTCCAAGATTTATGAATAATTCAAACACCTTTGAACTTGGAAGAGAAAAATTATAATGAAACTTCTCAAACAAACAGTCAATAAAAAATGTTCTATCTCAGGGAACAAGTCTATTCATTCCAGGCTTATGGATTAGAGAGATGAACTTAAGAAGCTTGTTTCCTGTAGAAATAAAAACCATAATTAACAACCAACTCCAATCACTCTTAAAATCGAAATCAATTCTAAATTTTCTCAATTCAAACAAATCAGTACAAGGAATAGTCAGCATTACTGAGAGACTTCATTATGGAACATGAAGATGAGATATAAAGTCTTCTGGTTCCTTGATGTACCAAAACTACTGCAATCATAAACTCAAAATATCATTTTCTTAACCAATCCCACACTTCAAACAATTAAATAACAATCTCCAATATTTGAGAAGGAAATATCTATTTGGTCTAGCACCCAATTGTTCACACCAATTCAGAAACAAATAACTTAATGCTGAACTCTTGAAATGGATTAAAAACCATTGACAACACACTATTGTAAAACACTCACACAATCAAACAAAGCATATATAGGGAGGTTTACCTTGGTTGGGGCAGTGGGCCCTTGCAAAATCGACCAAACGATAAGTGCCCTTCTTTAAAACCTCCTTAACAATGAAAGGTCCGAACCACATGGGTTTGAACTTTCCTGCCCCCACGGGGTCCTTATCTTGGTCATAAACCAGGACAAGGTCGCCCTCAGAGAAAACCCAAGGATGAACGGACCTATCATATTGACACTTAACCTTATTTTTATGAGCTTCGTTGGTTAGTGCTGCATCACGATGTTTTTCATCAAGTTGCTTGAGGTGTACTAACCGTTCTTCAAGCGGAGAAGTGTCTGGCAGTAACTGTACTGCCAATTTTAGAGATGGAATTTGACATTCGATGGGCAAGACTGCTTCCAGCCCGTAAACGAGTTGGAAAGGTGAGAACCCGGTTGCAGTCTTAACTGATGTTCGGTAAGCCCATAATGCCGAATATAACATCAAATGCCAGTTTGACTTGGCTGAGTTGATGGTTCGCTGTAGCATTGTCTTAAGCGTTTTGTTAACAGCTTCCACTTGCCCATTGGCTTGGGGTAGTAAGGTGATGAATGTTCTTTCCGTAACCCAAGCTTTGATGTTAACTCGATCATCATTTGGTTCTGAAAGTGACTGCCATGGTCAGTGACAATCTCTCTCGAGACTTCGAACCGTGCTATAATCTGGTTAAATAAGAAGAGAGCTGCAGTCTCTCCATCATCTTTGAACGTCAGCATGGCTTCGACCCACTTAGTGAAGTAGTCGACAACCACAATGATATAGTGATTCCCCCTGGCTGACAGGGGTTTGCAAGTAGTGTAATCAATCCCCCACTTGGTGAAGGGACCGACGGTGATAATAGGAAACATAGGAGCTGGATGTGCCCTCATCTTCCGTGAGAAGATTTGGCACGGATGGCACTTCTTGACCGACTCAATACAGTCTTTGATAAGCGTGGGCTAGAAGTAACCTGCTCGTAAGATTTTTTGGGCTGTTGCCAACCCGGATAAGTGACCGCCACAAGCTCCTGTATGACAATCATTGAGCACTATGACAACCTCCTCATGAGTAAGGCATCGACGCAAGATACAATCTACACCGTGCCGATACAAAGTATCATTGAGTATAAGATAGTTCTTGGCCTGATGGCGTATCCGCCGACGCTCATCACGAGAAGAAGAGGTAGGACACTTCAAAGTCTGGAGATAGATCAGTATATCTCTGTACCAGGGGTCAGATGATTCGATCAAAAACATATTCCCCCCGGATAGGTGATTCCTCGGGCACAATGTCACCTGACTCAACCGGAAGTTCCGAAATAAGTTTTGCGAAGACCAGTGACTTATTGGACTTGGCTGAAATAAAGTCTAAGTCAAATTATTGGAGGATGACCATCCAATGACTGATTTTTCTGCCGATAACTCATCGCGTCAACATGTACTGAAATGGATTCACGACGGCAACGACGGTGGTCTTACGAAACAGAACATAGTGACGGAACTGTTGAACAGCATGGACTGCTGCCAACGCAAGTTTTTCAAGATGGGTATAATTAAGTTCCTATCCTACGAGGCCTCGGCTCAGGTAATAGATCACGTATTCAGAAAACGAATCATCTTCCTGAACTAAAACCATGCCTATGGTTGACTCTGCGGCAGCTAGATATAATAGGAAATCCTTGTTATAATTCGGTGGCCGTAGCAGAGGTGCGGTTGTAAGGGCGTGTTTCAATGCGTCGAAAGATCGCTGCGCTGCTTCGTCCCAAAGAAAAGGAACGTCTTTCTTCAGTAAACGCATGAAGCCCTTGGTGATTTCGGCATAGTTGGCGATGAAGCGTCGTAAGAAGTTCGCCTTGCCTTGAAGGCTTTGAAGTTGTAAAATTGTGTGTGGGGGGGGCAACTGGACTATTGCCTCCACCTTGAGAGGATCCACCATGATCCCCGTTGTTGAAACGATGAAACCTAACAGTCATCCTAACGTGACGCAAAATCTGCACTTGTTAGGATTCAAGTAAATCCGTAAATAGCGACAGCGTTCAAAGATTAGTCGGAGGTGCGCAGGATGATCCTTTCGTTTGTGAGAGCGTGATGCTAGATCATCTAAATAGGCCTCGACTATGTGTTTGAGATCATGAAACGCAAAAGACATGGCCCGCTGGAAAGTATCTCCAGCGTTCTTGAGACCAAAAGGCATTTTTCAATAGGTGAATGTACCCCACGAACAAATGAATGTCGTTTTGTGTTGGTCCTCAGGTTTAATTTGGATTTGGTTATAGCTCGAGAAACCATCCATGAATGAAAAGGCTTCACAACCGGCGCACTCATCAATGATATGGTCGATGAATGGGGTTGGATAATTGTCTTTTGGACATGCCTTGTTTAAGTCACGGAAATTGGAACAGACACGAATCGTGCCTTATTTTTTATCGACTGGCACGGGGTTTGACACCCATTGAGTCAAATGAATAGGGTATATGAACCCTGCCTTAAGCAATTTCTCAACCTCTGCTTTGATAGCTACTGCTTTCCTAGGATTAACTGGACGAAGTTTCTGTCGAACAGGCTTAGCATCCGGATACGTAGTGATCTCATGTTCAACTATCTTCGGATCGATGCCTGGCATTTCCTCATAAGACCAGGCGAAAACATCACGGAATTCTTTAAACAAATCCATATAAATCTGAATCTCTTCAGGGGAGAAATCCGCTCCGATGAAGACATTCTCCATGATGTCGGGGTTTCGGGAGATATTTATAGGTATCGTGGCAGCGATAGTCTCCATATTGCCCTCATCATAAATATCCTGTGTAGCTAAGAGGTTAATGGGACAAGGCTGATCTCCCGTCATGGTGATGGTGAATTCTCCTGCCTCGATTCGGTGTAACTCTGGGAGGAAATATGATCTGTGATGCAAATCATCCCAAGGTCTGTCCGGACCAGTCATTGCCTCGATTATAGCTTCATCCGAAGGCAATACTAAATCTAACGAATCGGTGTCGACAAGAGAATCCTGAGCCCAGATAGGCTCTGGAAGCGGATCCAACTCTTGTGCGGGAGTCGGATCGGAAGTAGTTGAAGCTTGCTGGACTAAAGAGTACGCTACTTCAGCAGCCGACAAGGGCATGGACATGTCGGGGTGCCCTGTCGCATCCATCGTATCTGATGGGGAAGGAAGAATCCATGGATCCTAAAAGTAAGTCATGCGGAACGACGAAACATGGAAAATCTCAGCCTTGTGGTGAGTTGATATAAACTTGACATCGCCTTGAGGAGGTGGGTAATCAAAAGTACCCATCAAAGATGGGCACAAACCAACTCCTATGTTAACGACACTGGCTTGAGGATTATCTACAATGGGAACCGTGGATGCCCCCAAGGCTGGGTCAGGCCGAGAGAAGGACAATTGATCTATGGTCACTATCCAGCCTTCATGTGGAAACAGGAGGACTCGGAAAATGGTAGCGACCACCACTTGCATGGCATAAGTCCAACTACGACCTAACAAGAGATTGTAGTCGATGGGGGCATCGACTACCTCTACTACAATGCACACGGTCTTTCCCCCTAACTGCACAGGGAAAGAAGGAATGATACCATGTGGTCGGAAAGAACGACCGTCGAACGCAGTAAGGAGAGTAGGTGATGGAGACAACTCGGGCTGACCAATGGCTTTCCAACATGCTAACGACATAACGCAAGTCGAAGCGCCCTCGTCGACCACCATGCGCTAAATATTTCGTGTAAAAGTTTTCGTGGGGTGAGCCACTACTATCTGAAACGCGACGTGGTAAGGCAGACGAGGTTTCAAGTCAGTCGTATCTAACATGATGATACCTAGGTTACAAGTCTTCGTAGAGCCTAAAGCATTCAACAAGGTTTTTCGCTAAGCCGGGCAACTTTGGAGGACCTCCAAAGCAGACATAGCACAAGGGGTTTGTGACAAATATTCCACCACAGAGTAGTTCTGGGTGGCCCTTGCGTTTGGATTGTGAGAAGCCTTCTTAAATGCACCCATTGGAATGCGTTTCATTGTTTCCCCCAATGTCTTCTCGATCTGTAGAGGAAGAGATGGGATCTCATCTTCTTTGCCCTTATCAGAGGCACTTGGTTTGCTATAGTCGTGTGCTCTAGTCATTATGAAAGCATCACTTTTCACCATATAGATGTTCGTGGAAGATGAATTGTTTGGGGGAGGGCAGTTTTCGTGGCTGCCCCCCTCGGTACTTGCAGAGGCTTGAGTTAAATTTTGCTCGTGCTGAAAGGGATTAGTCAACATGGCTTGTTGTTGCTGCATGACAAACTTCTGGGCCTCTGCAAGTCGAGGGCATAGATGGGTTGGGTGGTCTTCCGCACATAGGTTGCACAGATACCTCGCCTTCTTCTTTTCCGTAGTGCCCTCACCAGCGTGATCATTTTGTTTCTTATCCCCCTTACTCTTCTTGCGTTGTTTTTTCTTTCCTTCAGGCTGCTGGTTGGCCTTTGGATTAGTCGTCTGTATGGAGTGTACTTCCGACGTTTGAGTAGGAGCAGCCAAAGCAGGAGTCTGGCTGGCCGCTGAGTGTTGTATAGATAACTGCTGCAATTGTTTAGTCAATTGCTCAACGGGCTTGGTTTGTGCCGAACCAACGATACCGTCAGCATGCGGTCCAGCTCTCTATCTGGTTTTATCCAGAATCGATCGTGGTGCATCCGGCAGGATGGTGTACAATAGACTAGACTGAGAATAGATAAGCTCAAATTGTTGAGCCCTCATGATGGCATCTTCCTCGGAGAAAACCCCTGAAGTTGCGACGTCTTTGGATAACCACGGAACTAAAGACTTAAGGAACCACTCAAGCAGGAATGCTGGTGGGACGGGTACCTTGATGAGACTCTTTCGGCGTCGCCACTCCTGAATATGATCCGAGATATGGTCCGCTATCGTCTGTGAGAAATTGGCTAGAAATTCGGTGCCGGCGTCGTATCTCACAGGTAACTGGAAATGGTTAAGGAAAGCCATTGCCAGTTCGCCAAAAAAAGAATATCGCGAACGATCAAGCTCTATGTACCATTTCGCGACACTCCCAATAAGAGTGCGTTGAAACAATCGCAACTGGACGGAGTCATCTTTCAGTGAATTAGATGAACACCATAAGTGGAAAGTAGTCACGTAATCACCTGGATCTTCATTAGGCTTGGCCTCGAACTTGGGAATGTCCGAAGGCAACTTCATTGGCATAGGAGGCCAACGTGGATTGTGACAGATAGGATCATTTAACAACCTTGTCAAAATGGGCAAGTGTAATGTTGCCAAGAATGGTATTTTGGGTTGTTGTTGATGGCCTGGATAAAAGGGTCCTGGGGTTTGACTGGCACCAGGTTTCCAGGAAAAGTTTGGCTACTGGCTCGGGATCTGGCAGAAACCATGGCCCTGACCAGCGTAAGGGTTTTTCATCTGAGGAGACATCATTGGCTGATTCCCCATGAAGGACATAGGATGTTGGGCATTCATCATGTTTGACGGACTTTGGGAAGGATTACCCCATGCCGGTCCTGATGGGAGAGGCATAGAAGTCTGTCCGGGGTTCCAGTGACTGTGGAAAGAATTACCCCAGATCGACATTCCAGAGGAAGGAATGGATCCTTGTCCTGAGTTCCAAGGTCCAGGTATATGTACCCCCAGCGCATGAATAGTACCCTGTGTCGGCGTAGACTGTCCAAAAATGGGTGTGCCCCCTGATGGGAAAGCAGCGGATGTGAAAGTGTTACTACCAAATGTCCCGTTACAAACAAACGGTGACGAACCTACCGGTTGAGTTTTTGCAGGTGTTCCTTGACTCCCTGCTTCGACTGGACTCATGTGTGTAGGCTGCCCGGCGGACTGCTGATGCGGACCACCAAGCGAAGGGGACGAAGGAGGAATGTGACCTCCAGCGTAAGGAAAATCATTGAAAGGGGAAGGAATGCCCCCGAGTTGACCTTGCAGGGGAGTGTTAGAGCTCCCTGCCCCCAGACCCAAAGTCTATAAAGTGGAGTAAGTGAGTACAGGGCTTGTACCCGAACTAGGCATACCATATGAAAACGGAGCACCTGTCGCACTAGGTGTGTAAGGAGGTGTGGCCGCCACGATAGATGGAGTCGGTCCACTGTGTGACGTAGTTGCGGCCGAGACCATGGTGGCCCGGACCATCAACAAAGGCAAGTTAGGAGAAGCTTCTCCTGTGGTAGCAACAGTGATGGGAATGGAAGAAGTCCCAGAGGAAGTAACAGAGTTTTGTTCCATAACTGGGTTAGGCACTGACAGGCGTTCATAGAATTGAATTGGCACAATAATATCCAGCCAAGTATCAGTGTTTGAGGTTTCAATCAATCCAAGATTGGCGGTCGATGCCTCAGGGGGTTGTTCGGGCTCAAAATCCCCAGTTGCTTCAAAAGACCCTTGATGGTCTAGCTTCCGCCTCAATGGTGGCGGGAGTGGCTCCAGTATAACCGACGGCAGGTCCAGAAGCCTTCGTGACCGGCGGAGCTCTGAATCCTCCACTGTGTGAGAATATTCATGGCACACTAAGGTATTATACACGAACAAACAGTAACACGCACTAAAAGAAAGCCCCTAGAAGATAAATCAAGCAAGCACTAAACTAGTAGGAAGAACAGTTACAACAAACAACACTAGAGCAACTTACCGGTGCAAGTGCAACTCGAATACGGAAGCACCCTACGGGTATAATCTGCAAAGCGTTGGTCCGATGTCCATCCTGGGTACCGCGGTATACCCCCGCAGTCACCCGTGTATGTCCCTAGAAAAGATTGGCAACTAGTTTGCCAGCACGTGAACAACTATCAGGCGGGTACAGTCGACAGTCGGGTAGACCACAATGAGCAGGGTATCAAGCCCGAAAATTGTCAAGGGTATCGAGAGAAAATGGTCTGGAAGATGACTGGGGACCTCGAATGGATTCGAGACCCATGAAGCTCCGTGGCAAATGCAAACGACAGAATCCCTTAACAGATCCTCTATATGTGTTCTCCACAACGCTCGGTCGAGCTTTGGAGGGGTTATCTCCACTACCTTTCCTTACGCGACCTCATGTTTAGCCCCTGTGTTAGAGGGGGTTCCTGAATAACTTTCCGTAACTGGACTTCTACACTCCCTATTTGACAGACTCCAATGTTTGGTTTGGGTGGCCTTGGAGAATTTACTCTCCAACCTATTCCAAGGCCCTATTCCTGAGCTAGTGTATGCACCCTACAAACAGAAAAGTCTACTTGATTTTATTTAGAGTTTCTTTTAATGGGATTTTTTAAGTCTCAAGGTGCGAAAGTGAAACTGATGGTGTGTAAAAAGACTCAAAGAAAAATGAACAAAAAGGCTTGGAAACAAACTTTTACGAAAATGTAAAACCAACAACTTTTTCAGTAAAAAAGACTTCTTTTCTTTTCAAGTTTACTAAGATTTCATGCAGTAAATCTAAAGGAATTTCGCTCGGATCTGTGAACTACTTATACTTGAAATGAACTGCAAAAACTTATGCAAAAAGACTTATTTCCTAGCTACTGATGCAACAACACAATCTTCAAGTCAAGAAGAAAATGAAACAGGAAAAAAAAAAAAAATTTATTTTATTGCAAAATAAAGAAACAAGGAAAAATGATGACAATAATAAAACCAAGAGAATGCAAAGAAAACTCTGGCTTAAAGCGCAGATCGCAAAAAGAATCAGAGAAAAAAATGCGAAGAAAACACGCAAAACAACACCGATTCTAACACTTGCCTAAAAACCATAAAACAACAAATTTTTCTTTTTGTCTTTTCTTACCAAACCTAAACTAAGTAAAACACCAGCTAAGGATATGAGTCCCTAACTCACTGGCTGTGCACCCTAGACTCCAAACCCTGAGAGGAACACTTCTCACCACAGGAGCGGATGACTGCCCCACCCAGGCTGAAAAGCCACCTGACAGGCCCGCGACTGTCACTGAGACAGCACACGGTCAACCGTGTGCTGAGCTATAACAGCGCGCGGGTACCCGCGCTCAGAACTGAAACAGCCCACGGGTATGTATAAAATCTAAGAAAAAATCAAACACAGGCAGCCCAGACCTAAAAGAGGCCTCTGGTATTGACAACCAGTGTCTCCTAAAGTCTTGGATGCTTCTTCCTTATCAGAAAAAAAGAAAAATTTGCAAAAAGAAAACAAATGCAAAGAATAGTTAACACAATAAGGCAGAATGAAAGAAAGACAATAAACCAATCAAGACCCAGACAGGATCCAGAAAGCCCCCTGAGAAGATAAACTCCTGACAGGGAAAGAGGAGACTGCCTCTTAAGCTTCCTGGGCTCTACACGCTACTGAAACCACTACAGCAAGCATTAAAACGCGGGCTGTAGAAGGTTAGGGCACAGGTTACCCACGGGCAGAGCTTATGCAGGCCGCGGGTACCTCTGTGTGTCCCGAGAATAAAAAGTCAAGCAACAGTCAAGGAAAAACTGGTATTGATAACCAGGTTCCCTGCTAGCTTTTGACCTAACAAAAAACAAAAACAACAAAGAAACATAAACTGAACTTCTTTAAACTACCCAAAAGACCTTTAACCAAATCTGGAAACCCTAAGAGTAAATGTCCCCAGTGGAGTCGCCAATTCTGTTGTGGGGTTATTCTACCCTACGGACTAGCAAGCTAGGGCTTTAAACTTGCATGCAAATCATGACCCTTCAGAAATAACTTTTAACCTTCTACCCCAACCTAAAACCCCTTTTCACAGGCAAACATGGGAAGAACCAACTAACCTTTTTATCGACGGTTGGTGTAGATCCTCCATTGAGATTTATCTCCTTGCTTCTGCTACTCCTTCCAAAAAGAAATCCTGCAATCAAGACAAAACTACGCATGCATGCTATTGTTCTACTAGAGGGTTAGAGATTAAACACAAACCAAATAACATAGATAAGACTCATGTATTTGGGACGGGAAAAGCATCTTATTCATTAATCTCAATATGAACCAACTTACAATGATTATAGAGACCAGCCACCGTTCCTTGATCCTGATCCTAGGCTTCTCCTCTTCTTTGTCCTCCAACTGCTTTGCTTGAATTCTCCTAAAGCTTGAGGAAAGGCTAAAGGGTTGGGAAAAAACGGATTCGGCAATTTGGCAGAGTTTCTTTGCTATGATTTTTCCTCCCTTGAATAGTACCCCTACCCCTCCTTTTATAGGCTAGAAGGAGCTAGGGTTTTAGGCAAACTCTCGGCCATGCATGGCTGGGAGTTCCAGTTAACTGACAAAAAGCTTCTCGTCCCGGCGGAAACTTTCCTGATTTTTAGCTTTGTTAGGTAAATGATTGCTGTAGTGGGCCAGCCCGCGTTCCAACATGTGCTGTATAAGGCCTACCAGCATTCAACCGCGCCCAGTGATAGGTTAGGGCACGGGCTACTTGTTTTAAGAGGTTTTTGAAGAGTTTGTTCAACATGGCTTTGGCGATGAAGGGCAATGAGTTGGCCCGATGCCAGGTAAGCATGAATAGTGCAATTTAGGGTTATAACAGTAGTGGTCAAGTAGAATGGTCTACCTCGCTGGGTAGTCATTCTTTTGAAGTTTACGGTTGTGAGCATTTTTGAAGAATGGTTTGTTTTGGAGGTTGGTGCAGGACAGTCATTTCCTTAGGAAATGGTATGGACAGTGATTCCCTAGGGAATAATCATTCTCTCCAGGTTGCACTTTGTTTAGTGTCGGAAGGAATGGCCCAGTTAGGTGAATGCTCTAGTTTCAACAATTAGGGATAGGCACTCCCTAGGGAAGACTCATTCTCTCCAAGTTGCACTTTGTTTAGTGCCAGAGGAATGGCCCAGATAGGTGAATGGTCCAAGCTTAGAAATCAGGACAGTTATTCTTCTATGCTTGAGAAGAATAGTCCAGATAGCTCATGACCGATGTTTTACTTTCTGAGGGAAGATACTCTTCCATATCTCACAAATGTGAGTGGAAGAATGGCCCAGATGAATCCGTTTATATCATGATATTTTTTTCCTGTGTAGGTTGATATCAGATGATATGATTTCTATGGAGAATGTATGTCTCTGGACAGTAGATGTATTCTATTGTGGTGGATGTGTTCCACTGGTTGTGACTATGTTTCACTAATTAAGTAGTTGTGTGATACTTGGTGTGGTAGTGTACCACTGGATTGTAGTTTTTTACTATTATGGATAGACACAGTTGTGTTCTATTGAATGACGTTGTTTTGATTGCCATGTAAACTATCAGTAGTGTTGAAAATGATTATTAGATAGATGGATAATCAGTGTGCTTGTGTACATACATTCTCCAGGCAAGAGAATGGTCCAGATAGAACAGATTTTTGGTGGACAGGTATTCTCTCTATGGAGAATGGTCCAGGTTGACAGTTTGTTGACTTTTCATGGACTAGTATTTTCCTAAGGCATAGATTGTGGCCCAATTAGGAAAATGGTTCGAGATCGATATTTTATAAGGCATACAAGTTGATATATATCTCTATAAATTGATTAGAAAATAGTCTTAGATTGACATTCCTATAGGAATGGTCTCTATAATCCATGGCATAGCCTTTAAACATCTGTTGGGATAGTCATTCTTCTAGGACATATGTCCAAATTAAAAGAATGATCCTTGTATCACTCTGTGGAGTGAGTGACTTATTCAACATTGTTGGAGTTACTTCACACACACCTAGGATTTATTTTTCCTAAGGTTTTTCCTTGTTTATTAGTCATTATTCAGTCTCCTATAATTTAGGAAGAATATTTCTCTAGGGAGAATATTCTCTTCAGTTTTCACTTTAGTTTGACTAGTTGAGTGGAGTCTAGATGCTACATTGGTTTTGTCACCATGCAACATTGGGATCATCACCAACTAATGTACATTTTCCTTGGGATCATCACCAGAATAGTGCATTACTTATGATTCCCTAATATCCTCCTCACTTCACTCTGTTTCAGTCAGTTAACTGAAGACTGATAGACTAGTTAACTCAAACTAGGTGGCAGTTCACTCTCGTAACTACCTGAGAGACTAGACTAGGTGGCAGTTTACTCTTGCAAATGTTGGTGTGTGTCCAGATCACTCTAGACCACCACTATGGCTCATTATTTACTCATGTATCCTATATCTATTATAAATTATTCACTCTTTGAGTGTGGAATACGATTAATGAGAATTATTTCATTCTTTCTCTCCTTCTTCTTCTTTCTCCAATTCTCTCTGCAAATGTGTGTATTATTGTTTAGATAGATCTATTATGTGTAGGTTCAACATATTTGCATGGTATCAGAGCTGATGGGATGATAAGAAAAATCTACACCAAATTAAGTTTTGCGAGTATTAAAGATTGAAGAACGCAGAAAAAATGGAATCTATGTCTTACTCATTGACAATACTTCTCACACCTCATAACTATTTGGAATGGAAGCCAAAAATTCTTCTTCATCTCAGATGCAGAGGATTGTACCAAATAACTATGGAAATAGAAGTAGAGCATGATTCTATCGATGAGAAAAATGACTCTCTCAATAGACAAGATATGGCCATAGGAAGTATCTACATGTTTGTTTCTCCCAAAATTTTCCATCAAGTATATGAAGAATCACAAGAATCAACTCCAAATGAATTATGGACCAGATTGGAGGTTCTATTTGGGAATAAAAAAGATTGTGAATATTTCATGCAATAGGTTGAACAGATAGAGCCAGAAGAGAAGCCATCAAAATATCAAGCCTCTTATTATGAAGAGTCTTCTACACAAGTATTTGCACAAATTTGTATTCCATTAATTGAATATGATGTCTACTCCATTTCATATTTTTTTTTTTTCTGAAATTCATCTAGAAGATATATGGCATGCATCTCAAGAGTCACATGGAGATAATTTTCCATGTGCAATGCATGAATCTAAGGGGACAAAAAGGGAGCTGCACACATCAGACTCAATTCTGATATTTTCCAAGCCAAATTTGTAGAAAAAATTGGATATTTGAATTCCTCTTGGGAATATATCCAATTTAAAAAAAAAATCATCCGAAACAAAGTCTGGGAAGTGAAGTTGTTAGTGTCAGAAGTCACTCCTGGATTGCGACATGAACAGAGCCCAACTCCCATCATTTTTATGTCACGAATAGATTTAATGGGTGATCAAATGGGTAGAGACCCAGGAAGGTATAGTTTTAACTCGGGAAACCGGGCCTGGTATGTAGAAGGCAAGGGAGGTCTTGATCCAACTTCTGTCCGTAAGCTAAGTATAAGATGGATAGATGGAAGACTTAATGAGATGAGTGAGCAAGACTGTCTCAGGCATCAGGCCTTCGGCAGCTTGGGGAGGAAAAACTCAGAAGACAAGATCCTCTTGACCCTGAGTTTCAAAGAACTGAAAGGTGGCTCGACTGGATCCTCCAATTCTGAGCCATTCAACGTTGAGAAAGCATAAGAACTAATTAGAAACCCTGCGACTATTACAGTGATCCAACCTACATCATCCTATAACAACGCAACTCAACTGGATCCTCCAATTCCAAGCTGTTCTAACATAGTGTAAACAAAGAGATGGAAAGAGGCTAACATCCATAAAGTAAGAAATCTCAAATACCAATACATAACCAGAGTGACCAACGCTTCATAAAAAATTTACAATCGGGATCCTAGCTCAACCATCGATCCTTTGAAAAATATCAAAACTAAGTATATATACTCCTAAACAATTTCCCAACAGAGGCGTCTTAGACTTTCGAGATGGGGCGTCTCTTCAATCAAATCTGGCCTGCACTCCTCTGTCATATGCCAAATTAACTCTACACGGCTCATGCTAAGAGGTAGATGATCCCTTAAATGTCAAATTAGCATGCACAAACTTCCCTAGTGAGTCGAGGACATCAACATGGCTTCTGTGGGAAAACTAGTACAAAGGACCACCATGGGCAGACTCCCTGCCGGGACATCCATACCTTGCAATTAATGAGTGAGGCGATGTTTCAACCACCCTCTCTCTTCTTCATTCACTCCCTGCAGATATCAGGATTGAGATCAAGTTGAACTGGCACCTGGAGAACACGATGATCCCTTCTACAGCCAAACCCGGCACTTCGACCCTTTGCACAGTTCTTTCTATCACCCCCAAGTGACTACAAGCTGTGACCCTGTGCCTATCTTCAAAGGTGCTTTCGGCACTTCGCGTCTCACAGCTTGGAGGAGGTTGTTCCACATGCTTCAAAGTTATGATAGGTGAAACAACGACATGGCCTAATTGGGCACCACGCATCCCTCTCTGATCTGTGTTGGAAATGTTTAACAGGTAGCATATGCTTGTCATTGATGGCAAGTATAGAAATGAAGATGGCATGTGTACAGAAAGAATGTACAAAGGATTGTTGGCATGTTTTTACAGGATGACAGGCAAACAAAAGACAAAGTTCAGAGAGGTGAAAGATCACGCGCAGACGTCAGAATCCTTTAAGGATTCAAGGAGATTAATCTCAGGAGGAATAGCGTTCTTATACGCGCAAGAAGCACAGGAAAGAGACCGAGAGCCGTCGAATCTCACTCGGAAATCCTGACAACTGTTGGATCGGGAGAAGCTGCGCAAATGTTAAGCGCAGGAATTGGCGTGCAAAAGAAGTGATCTGAGCCGTCAGATTGGAAGCAGATACCAGACAGCCATCATATCTGCAGAAGCTGCGAGGGGGATAAGCCATCGGAGAATCGGGGATCAGGACTTTGAAATCGGGGATCAAGACTTTGAAATGTCCAGTTCAATTGACATCGAAAACCCCGAAATCGCGATATGCGATTTCGCAATTTGATCGCAGCTGTTAAAGCAAGCATGAGATCTGGACCGTTGATTTCCTTCATCGGAGAATCGGGGATCAGGTTTTTGAAATGTCCGATTCACTTGTCAACAAGAACCCAAGTCTCGGGAGTGTTATCATGCAAGCAACACACCTATAATTGTCCCAAATCAAGCAATTGATCTTAAGCAAGAACATGAGATGATTGTAGAATGGAAGTTCAATCATACTTTGCTTCAAGATAAGCTAATGTCATGCAATTATTACAAACATATTAGCTCATTTGTAGTCATATATTTTCTTTAAAGACACCAACAATACATGTCTCTAGTTTGGAAAAAAAATTAAAGCCACAATTCATGCCAAGAAAAGTGCTATGATGCCACTTGTAAGGTACTAAATGTAATGTAATAAGAAAAAAAAATATTCAACAAATACCAATCGAACAGAAAAATATTGAGAATAACGATACCAACAAAAAAAACTTTATTGAAATAAAGAAATTTTCACTTTCCTATTCAAGGGAGCAACCTCCAGCATGTTGGAAAATGGTTTTCATTGATGTCAACCCTAGAAGAAGCATTCAAGTGAAGAAGCATGTTAGGGACCTAACCCCTCACTCAGGTAGAGTAATATATTTCCATGTAATAAAGGTCAATATTAATAAGGCCTAGCAATAAGGAAGAATAAGTCAAATGTAAGAAGACCTAATAGAAGCTTCTGCTTCTAGAAGGATCTTCCTCTAGATTGTTCTTTTGGATAGAAATATTTAGTATAAATAGGAGTAGAGGGTATGAGAAGTTTTTCCTTGGATATTTTTGTAATAGAAATATGCTCTGCTGGAGGTTTCCCCCTCGAAGAGGCAAGTGAACATTGCTCTTAGTAATCAAAGTCCTTTTTTTGGTGTTACTCCGGTATTATTTTGGTATTATTGTGGTGCTTTTCTGGTTATATCATCATTTGTCTGTCATTTCTAGCTAATTTTTATGTTTCGCATACTATTTTATATCTGGAATATTAAAAGTGGTATCAGAGCACCTTCCTCGGTAGAAAATTGTGGGTTAATTTTTTTTAGGGTAGAGACGTATTCCGACGTCTTTAAGCTACAGAGATCTGTCATTACGCGCATAAACCCACGGTCGGGGATTCATACACGTATGAAATACAAGTGGTACTCAAGCGCACATATGTTGGCCACCCTTGTAACCCTTGTTGGTACCCCTTTGAGTGGTAGCGCATCAGAAAACACGTGTATATGGATCGTCCTAGATCTCCAAAATCCCTCCATAGATAAATCAATCAACCACCTGACTGGTATAGTGCCACCAAAAACAACACTCGAGAAGATACTCTCTAGTAACTGGGTAGTCGGGTAGTACAACTAAGGGCACGATATAACCTCCTTAGTTGGTTTCCTGAGATATTGGGCCAAGTACTTGATCCATAATGGATCCAGGAACCAAAATGGGTCCAGGAAGGCCCAAAACTCAAAGTGCTCAGAATGGCTTCAAAACGGACGTGTGCATAGGTATCATCGATACGAACCCAACAAAACTTGAACTGGCTCAAACAGACACTGTATGCAAAAGATATCATGATCTGTTTGTTTTTTCAAACATGTAATTTTTTTGTCGACTATACAATCCGTACAGTGCTGACGTGGCAACTGACCATACAGTACATACGACCGTACATGTGACATGGCAGTGAGTTGTCATGCTGACATGGGCAAGTGCATATGTGGTTGAATTGGATGTTGACACATGGTAGTTAGTGGGCGAATGTAGTGGTGCCACGTGGCCCCATCTTGGGCTGTCACGTGGCACCCGTCCATAGGTTGGCAGTGGTAAAATTGTATGGACTCCAGGGGAGTCAAACCCGTGACCTCCGGTCTAGGCGATGCATTTTGGCAGGGCTGGGCTACTAACCCGCCCACATTGTTGCTTTTAAACTATATTTTAAATCTAATATTTAAACTTGCTACAATGTAATTTGGGCAAACTAAAGGGATGGGGCCTAGCCCCAGCCCCCAACGCAACTGCATACAACCGTTACCATGTGACTAGACCTCCAAAACATATGGCGCAACAGAGTGTGGGGTTAGCACCAGTCAGTCGAGCTAGCTCGCCGACCAGGGCATGTAACCACATGCTAAAATGACCCGGGGTCTAACAATTTGGGTGCGTGGAGCATAAGCCCACGACCATATGGCCATGCACACGAAAACCAGGAGCCTAAGTCAGAGGTACCCAATGCGCCAGCTCTAACCTTCAGCCACATGGTAAGGCACATATGACCAGGGGCCCACATTTCAGGGGATGTGCCCTGTATTTGTTCAATTATGGGTATTTTAAACCTTATAATAAGATTTTTATGGTTATTTCAGCCAATTTTGAGAGATTTTGGCCATTATTGGAGGATCTGGAGCTCGTTTTGAGGCCAGATCTTAGGGGGAAGTTGGGAGTTTGTTACCCACTTCAAGCCTATATAAACTAGAGGTTCTTGATAACCTTGAGGGAGGTTCAAAACAGGAAAATGATGAAGAATTCGTAAAGCCATAGACATTTTTATGTAAGGAAGACATTGAGGAGAGCAACTTTGCGGGCCATTTCTGGGAGCTTCGTTCATCCATTTTCAGTTCCGTTAGTTTTGATGGGTTCTTGAGATCTATAAGAACACATTTAGATCATTTTGTAATCCATTTGGAACTTTTATGTTGTACTTTTTAAGCTTTGAAGAGAAATAAGAAAGCCTCGCCCATTGAGACAAAGGCCCAGAGATGTCAGCGATATTGCCGAACTCCGTTATCAACTTTTGTTGTTATGGTTTGATGATTCTTGTGCTTATTTCCAGATCTACATATTTTATATGGATTCCATGTTTCATCATTAATTATTCCTCTTTCATCAAATTCCTAAATGGTTAATGAACTCATGTTTTTAAAACTCAACCATAGTCTTTAAAACATCTTTTCGGATCAAGTGGTATCAGAGCTAGTTGACAGTTGGTTTTTGAGTTTGCATGATTACCAGGGAAAATTTGAATCATGGTGAAGGCAATCTTATTTAAGAGAATCCTGATATTGGATCGAGAAAGAGAACTTCTCAAAGTGATAAGATGGCATCGAAAGAGGGACTTTCTCATGAGGAGAAAGAGTTTCAAAAGAATTTTTTTGCCATGTCAAAAATGGTGAAGGTTCTATATGATGATTACTTGGAGCGAAAGAGACCGATTCTAGGTGAATATTCAAAGAAAAAAAGTGAAGAAGGAGAGGATCCTCCTCAAACTCCTCCTTCAACTCCTTCTTCTCCATTAACTTCTTCTTCTTCAATTTCAAGTTCCAAGTCCACCGCAAGACAAAATTACCATAAACATAAAAACGATATGCCTTTACTTAAGCTTGATGTAAAGTTTGAATTATCCATGTATGATGGTGAAGTCAATGCAGAGAGGCGTGATAACTGGGTCAGAAAGATGAAGGTTTATTGCAGTGTGCAACAAATCAAGGATGAGGCAACTCGAATCAAATTGGCATCGCTTCAACTTGTAGGCACAACACTCATCTGGTGGCAAAGCAAGTTGCAAAATGGCATGCAACAAGTGGGTAATGCATTTCCATCATGGAAAGTTTTTGTTTCTACACTTAGAAATAAATTTTATACTTTGGGTTATAAAGAGAAGGCTTTAATTGAATGACAAGGTCTTAAACTAAGAAAGGGGAAAGCAATGCAAGAATACAGAGATGAATTTCGTAAGATGGCATTACTGTTAGACATTCCATTAGATACCCAAGAAACTCATATGAAGTATATAGGAGGTTTACTTGCACATATTCGTAACACTGTATTTATGTTTGGACCTAATAATATTGATGAGGTTTATGTTCAAGGAACATACATTGAGGCAGGGAAAACAGGAGTTGGTGTATCAGGGGAATCATCTTCGAGAAAATATGACAAAAGGAAGTGGAATGGCAAGAAGGTAAATTCAGTGGAAAGAAAGGAAGAGAATCTCTCTTGCAAGCATTGCAAGAAAGAAGGGAATGATGCGGAACATTTATGAAAATTGCATCCCGAGAAGAGATCGAAGTGGTTCAAAGAGAGGAAAGGGAGGCAAACAGTTGCAACAACACCACAACCAACAAACTTGGGATCGGATTCAGGTGATGAATCTAAAATCTCAACGATTGGTTTGATAGGTAAAATTGATGATGGATTTGATTCTAGAAGTAAATTGTTTCACATAAGGGTCATAATGAGACATACTAAGGTCGACACATTGATAGATAATGGATATCAATATAACTTGATTTCATAGGAAGTGGTTAAACAATTGGGATTAAACACTCAGATGCATCATAAGCCTTACTCACTTAAATGGATAAGAAACAACCATAAATTTTACATAACAAAGCAATGCACATTAAAGTTTGCAATTTTATCTAAGTTTGTGGATGAGGTAAGATGTGATGTGGTGCCACTCAATGAATGTGGATTTGTCTTAGGCAGTCCTTATTTGTATGATCGCAAAGAAATCTTCTACAGGGAACAAAATCAATATCACTTAGTCAAAGCAGGAAGGGAATATGTTGTACATTCTCATCACTTAAAAAAAAATCAATCTCTTCAAACAATGGAACAATTAAGGAAGGCATCTCATGCAAGAAACACACCTATAATTGTCCCAAATCAAGCAATTGATCTTAAGCAAGAACATGAGATGATTGTAGAATGGAAGTTCAATCATACTTTGCTTCAAGATAAGCTAATGTCATGCAATTATTACAAACATATTAGCTCATTTGTAGTCATATATTTGATGTTATCATTAGTAGTGTTGTCAACATGGATGATAGTGGCTTCAGTAAAATGTGACAGAGTACAAGTGGCTAACAATATGCTGTTAGATATCATGGTTGTTTTACAATTGATATTGACGAGATAGGTGCACAGGACATAATTTAAAGATAAAGAACAAGTGGGGTGGCCTATCCCACAATTGATGACTGTTTAGTATCCTTTTGGAGGACCAAAAGGTCTTAGTGGGGAGGCATGATCTAGAATGGATCCAGGAACCAAAATGGGTCTAGGAAGGTAAAAAAATCAAAGTGCTCAGAATGGCTTGAAAATTGATGTGTGCGTAGGCCTCATTGATACAAACCCAACGCAACTTGAACGAGCTCAAACATACACCGTATGTGAAAGATATCGTGATCTGTTCATTTTTCCAAACATGCAAATTTTTTTCTCACTATACAGTCCATACAGTGCTAACATGGCAGCTGAACGTACAGTCTGTACGACCGTACAAGTGATGTGGCAGTGAGTTAGCATGCTGACATGGACAAGTGCTGATGTGGGTAGGTGAAAACGTGGTCAAATTGGATGTTGACACATGGTATTTAGTGGATGAATGTAATGGTATCGTGTGGCCCAGTCTTGGGATGCCACGTGGCACCCCTCCATAGGTTGGCAGTGGTAAAATTGTATGGACTCCCGGGGAGTCGAACCCATGACCTCCGGTCCAGGAAAAATGTTTTGGCAGGGATGGGCTACCAGCCCGCCCACAATGTTTATTGTAAACTATAGTTTAAATCTAATATTTAAACTTGCTACAATGTAATTTGGGCGGACTAAAGGGTTGGGACCTAGCCCCAACCCCCGACACAATTGCATACGACCTTTACCATGTGATCGGACCTCCAAAAACTATAGCGCATCAGAGTGTGGGGTTAGTGTCGCTTGGCCAGTCTAGCCCACCAACCAAGGCATGTAACCAGGTGCTAAAATGACTGGGGGTCTAACAGTTTGGGCGCGTGGAGCATAAGCCCGCAGCCATATGGCGATGCACACGAAAACTAGGAACCTAAGTCAGAGGTACCCAATGCGTCAGCACTAGCCCTCGAACACATGGCAGGGCACATATGACTAGGGGCTCACATTTCGGGGTATGTTCCCTGTATTTTTTCAACTATGGGTATTTTAAACCTTATAATAATATTTTTATGGTTATTTCAACCAATTTTGAGAGATTTTGGCCATTATTGGAGGATATGGAACTCTTTTTGAGGCCAGATCTTGGGAGGAAGTTGGGAGTTTGTTACCCACTTCAATCCTATATAAACCAGGGGTTCTTGAAATCCTTGAGGGAGGTTCAGAACAGGAAAATGTTGAATAATTTGTAAAGACAAAGCCATTTTTATGCACGGAAGCCATTGAGGAGAGCAACTTTGCGAGCCATTTCTGGGAGCTTCGTTCATCCATTTTTAGTGCCGTCAGTTTTGATGGGTTATTGAGATCTAGAAGAACACAGAAATATTATTTTTTAATCCATTTGGCACTTTTAGGATGTACTTTTGAAGCTTTGAAGAGAAATAAGAAAACCTCACCCACTGAGAGAAAGGCCCGAATATGTAGGCGATATTGCCGAACTCTGTTATCAAATTTTGTTGTTATGGTTTGCTGATTATTTTGCTTATTTCTAGATCTTTATATTCTATATGTCTGCCATGTTTCATCATTAATTCTTCCTCTTTCATCAAATTCCTAAATGGTTAATGAACTCATGTTTTTAAAACTCAACCATAGTCTTTAAAAGATCAGTTTTTGGATCAGTACTACTATTGGACCCCACACATATATCAGAGAGTTATAGCACAAGGAAAACCCTTTTATATAGAACCCTTGAATTCCCTAACCCTTGGGATGGAAACAAAAACAAAATAGACAAAATCTATTGTCGCGCAACTATGTCTCCTGCATTTGGGTTGCGAAATTACTACACATTTCTTCCTGTTAAGAATTTGGGAATTTCGTCACTCCAGTATTCTTTAGATCAAAGTATAAATCTGCAGAAGTAAATAAAATAAAATAAAGTAAAGTATGGATCCTATTGGCACCATTATTTGAGACCTGTCCCGTTGGATTCCTCTCTTCGCCCTTATCACAGTCATGCCTATCATTTTTCAGCAATTTTGTTTTTTCTTGTGGACCCGACCCCCTTCCAACACCCTTACTTGGGACTTACCCCATTGGAATCCCCTCGTCACCCTAATCATTGTGACACACTTCACCCATAACCCATTTTTTGTGTGGTCCAACCCACCCCTTTTCGTGTTCCCTCTTCATCATGGCCCACACCCGTAGCCAAGAATTGGAAGCTCACTTCAATGCCTTGCACTCTAATTTCATAGAAACCCAACAAGAAGTGAGACAACTCAGTGCCAATGTTGCCATCGTCAATAAAAGCATGCATTCCTCCATCGATGCCAAAATAGAGGACCTCAAACAAGACCTTGCTACTTAGATTGAATCCTTCAATATCCAGTTTGTCTCCTTCACTATGATGATCTGCGCTAAGCTGCATATCCCTGCAGATCGTCCCTCATCTGACCCACCTTTGCAAACCGAAGGTGAAACTTCCTCGCATTCCCAGAATTTTCATCCCCATCACTTTTAGCGTGACCTACGCCTTCCGCATGTGGATGTGACCAAATTTGATGGCTCAAATCCCTCTGTCTGGGTAACTGAAATGGAACATTATTTCTCTTTGTATGGCATTAAAGATGAGTTGGAAAAACTCCAGTATGGTGTTCTCCATCTAGATCAAGAACGTTGGCAATAGTGGAAATGGAGAAAAAATGCCTGCCAAGGGCATGTGGCTTGGACACACTTTGTGGCAGAGATTTATGAACACTTTGACACTTACACCAACCATTTAGGTGTTTGACAAAGTTGAAACAATTTAGCACAGAGGAATACTTTATAGTCTCTTTTGAGTGATTGGCTTTCTGTATAGAGGGCATGTATGATGCTTTTTTTCGAGAATGTTTTATCAGTGGCCTCAAGGATGATATTCATTCCCATGTCCTCATGCCTCAGCCTCAAAGTTGGGTGGACACTAATAAAAGAGATAAGGAATCACAATAGGTTTTCTCTTCTCAAAATCGAAAACCCTCCTTTGTTCCTCATACTAAACCAGTCACTTTCATTCTTCCTTCTACTCCACTAAAGATCCATAAATTGACCAAGGCAGAAATGGATGAATGCCAACTCAAAGGACTTTGTTATAATTGTGATGAAAAATATTTTCTTGGGCACAAGTGTAAGGAACAAAAGAATTTTATGGCCATCTAGGAGGATGTTTTGGAAGACGATGTTGAGGCTCCCCTTGTGGCTATGTCACCTGAACCCACTGACATGACCCCTCCCTCAGACCCTCCCAAAGTAGAATTGATCATTTTCCTAAATGTTCTCACTGACTTCTTTGCTCCCCAAACCATCAAGATAATTGGTTACATTAAGAATAGGAAGGTCATCACTCTTGTTGATAGTGGAAGCACCCATAATTTTATTCATCGTCGCATTTCTCTAGAAACTAATTTCTATATCTGTGTCGTCAATAATTTTCAAATCATGATTGCTAATGGAGGGTCCATGAAATGTGGAGGGCGTTGTGAAAATGTGTCTACAAATTGGTCAGTACCACATGAAATCTCATATGTTTTCTATCAACATGGGCGGTTGTGACATTGTATTGGGTGCAGAATGGCTAAGGACTTTGGGTCCCATTCTCATTGATTTTAAGGAATTAACCATGCAATTTGACTAGGAGGGCCAACAATATAAGTTCCAAGGAATCATCGTTGGTTCCCTGGAGATCATCAGTTCCCATCACATGGAAAAGATGCTCAAAAAAGGTCATTCTGGCATTATTGCACAAATCCATGCCATTCAAGCCACTAAGACACCCTTTGTGCCGCAAGATCTCCAATCCATCCTCTATAAACATCAAGTGGTTTTTTCCACTCCCAAGGGACTCCCTCCTTCTCATGGTGTTCATGATCATTCCATTCCCCTTGTCCCCAAAGTCCTTCCTCCCAATATTCGTCCCTATCATCATCCCTTTTCCCAAAAAAATGAAATTGAGAAAATTGTTCAAGAATTTTTCAAAGAAAGTGTTATCCTCCCTAGTACGATTCCCTACTCTTCTCATGTGGTCATGATCCTTAAGAAAAAAAGTTCTTTGTGTATGTGTCCTGACTTCTGTGCCCTAAAAAAACTCACCATTAAAGACAAATTTCCCATTCTTGTCATTGATGAGATCTCGGATGAATTGAGTAGCACCCAATTTTTTACTAAACTTGATCTGCGTTATGGCTACCACCAGATACGTATGAATGAGACAGACATTCCTAAGACTGCATTTAGAACTCATGAGGGCCACTATGAGTTTTTGGTCATGCCCTTTGTCTTGTGTAATTCTCCCTCCACTTTCCAAATCCTCATGAATCATGTCTTTCGTCCTTTTCTCCATCATTTTTTCTTAGTTTTCTTTGATGATATCTTCATATATAGTAAAACCTGGACCACCCATATTTCTCATGTGAATTGAGTTCTTCATCTACTCTCTTAGCACGACCGTTTCCTCAAACAATCTAAATGTTATCTTGGCGCCTCAAAAGTCGAGTACTTGGGTCATCTTGTTGGCAAAGTCAGTGTCAGGGTGGATCCTAAAAAGATTGAAGCTATGTAAGATTATCCTCACCCCAAAGACTCTCAAAATATTTCTTGGATTTATGGGTTTAACATGTTATTATCGCAATTTTGTTAAGAATTATGGAAAGATTGCGACACCTCTCACTGCTCTCCTTAAAAACAATTCTTTCATTTGGACTCCAATAGCTGCTCAGGATTTTCAAACCTTGAAGATGGCCATGTGCACCACTCCAGTCCTATCCCTTCCTAATTTCACAAAGACCTTTGTCCTGGAATGCGATGCTTCCAAGAAAGGAATTGGAGAAGTTCTTATTCAATAGGTCAGACCTTTGGCCTTTACCAGCAAACAACTATTCTGCATGTCATGGATATTTGGTGCCCTTATCTATTGGGGAAACACTTCCAAATTAAGAAAAATCATCAAAGCCTCAAGTATTTTCTAGAACAACACCTTTCCTCCCAAGAGAAACAAAAATGGGTGACTAAGCTCTTTGGATATGATTATGAGATCATTTACAAGAAAGGCAAAGAAAATGTCATTGCTGATGCACTTTGCAAAAAATATGAAGATGAAGGGTCCTTTTTTCTCTCTCCTTCATTGTACCAGATTGGCTCCAAATTGTTCGCCAGGAATGGCTACACGATCCCAAAAGTTTGCATATGATACAACAATTGCAGGCCAATTCTCCAGTTTCCCCCAGGTACTCTTGGTTCAATGATGATATTCGATACAAAGGCCATTTGTATTTAAGTAAACAATCAAAAATTAAATCCACGGTACTTTTTGAGCTTCATGCTACACCCACCGTTGTGCACTCAGGGTTTACCAAAACCTATGATCGGGTCAAACACTCTTTTTTTGGGATGGTATGAAATAAGACATTTGCAATTTTGTGGTCGAATGTGATGTTTTTCAATGCAACAAGGGAGAAATAGTCAAAGCTCCTAGCACACTACAACCACTTCCAATTCCACCTTCTATTTGGAGGGATATCTCTATGGATTTTATTGTAGGATTACCTAAATCGGGTAATAAATTAGTCATCATGGTGGTAGTTGATCATCTTCCATGTATGCTCATTTTTGTGGTCTTCAACACCCATTTACAGCCTCCATTGTGGCTCAACTTTTCATGGATCAGGTCTTCAAGCTTCATGGCATGCCTCATTCTATTGTTTCTAATCGCGACCCAACTTTCACCAGCAATTTTTGGCAAGAACTATTCAAGCTACAAGGCACCCAATTGCATATCAGCACAACTTATCATCCCCAGAATGATGGTCAAACTAAAGTTGTCAATAAGTGTTTGGAAACATATTTGAGGTGTTTTTCATTGGAAAGGAAAAATTAGTGGGCTCAATGGTTACCACTAGCTAAATGGTGGTACAACACTTCTTACCATACAACTACCTGCATAACTCCTTTTGAAGCGGTATATGGAAAAAATCCACCTTCAATTCTCTCATACTTGCCAGGTGTCTCGAAGGTCCAGGAGATTGACCAAACACTTATAGTTCTAGAGGCTATTCTCCATACCCTCAAAGAGAATTTGGTCATGGCCCAGAATCGCATGAAGAAACAAGCAGATCAAGGTCGCTCTGAATGCCAATTTGTAGAAGGATATCATGTGTTTCTTTGACTACAACCTTACAAGAAAAATTACCTCAAGGCTAACCATTTTCAGAAACTGACGCCCAAATTTTATGGTCCTTATACCATTCTCAAGCATGTGGGATAGGTGGCCTATCAGTTAGCTTTTCCCAGTCATCCTAAGCTCCATCTTGTTTTTCATGTTTCCTTCTTAAATAAGGTGATTGGAACTTAGTGCCAAACTCAAACCAGCCTTCCCGAGTTGGACGAAGAAGGATCCATTTGGATACAACCAAAAGAATTTTTGGACCAATGTGAGAATCGTCTATGTCATCACACTATCAAGAAAGTGTTAGTCCAGTGGAAATATACAACTCCAACAGATGCCACTTGGGAACAAGCTAGCATTCTACAACAATTTCCTCATCTCAAGCCTTGAGGACAAGGTTGTTTGTAAGGGAGAGGAAATATTAGGGACCTAACCCCTCATGTAGGTAGAATAATATATTTCCATGTAATAAAGGTCAATATTAATAAGGCCTAGCAATAAGGAAGAATAAGTCTAATATAAGAAGACCTAATAGAAGCTTCCGCTTCTAGAAGGATCTTCCTCTAGATTATTTTTTTGGATAGACATATTTAGTATAAATAGGAGTAGAGGGTATGAGAATTTTTGTCTTGGATATTATTGTAGTAGAGCTCTGCTCTGCTGAAGGTTTTCCCCTCAAAGAGGCAAGTGAACATTGCTCTTAGTAATCAAAGTGCTCTTTCTGGTGTTATTCTGGTATTATTTTGGTATTATTGTGGTGTTGTTCTGGTTATATCATTATTTATCTGCCATTTCTAGCTAATTATTTATGTTCTGCATACTATTTTATATCTGGAATATTACAAAGCTTACAAATGTCCAAGATCAAGATTGCAAGATGAAGATTGTTGAAAACATTATTTATGGTCAATTTGGATACCCTATCTTTGAGGAAATTTTTACCCTACATAAATAACTCAAATGGAATCACAAGTTACATGGTTGGAAACATTATTTTTATACCTTTCCAATGGTATATGGAATTCCCTCTAACTCCCTAGGAATGAGGGTATATGAATTTTTCCATCTGAAAACCCAACCAAAAAATTGAGGAAAATTGAACCAGGTTGGCCTAGAAAATAAAAATAGGGATAAAACTACTATAAATACAGGATGAATTTTTGCATTTTTAGAGTATCCAAGTTTGTGATCTCTTAGCACAAGTTTGGTAGTGAAGAAACTAAGAGGATAAAGAGATCTTATGAAGGATATTTTCTAGTCTTGTGGTGATGCTTTGATCATTGTTATGGGTTCGCTATAGTATGGAAGGTTGATTCTTTGTAAAAGGTTCTATGTGGTTTTTTGGGTTTATGTGTGGACCCATGTGGACCTAGTTTGATGATGATGATAGTGACAAAGACAATGACAGTCTGTGTGGACCCAGTTTCTAAGTGGACCCAGTTTGATGATGATGATGTATCAATGACAGTGACAACGTCAGGTTGATTCTATCATTTATATTCAAGGGAGGAAGGAAGGGGAAAGGAAAAGGAGGTTGGAGCCTCCTTCCAGTAGGAGTTGGAGAATATATGGAGTTGTAGCTTCCTTTAGGTTGGAGCCTGTAAATTAGGGGGTTGGAGCTTCCTTCTAGTTGGAGCTAGAGAAATTGGAAGTTGTAGATTCCTTTGAATGAAATATTTTATTACATAAGAAAAACATTCAATGGATTTCCACTTATATCTATTGTTCATTGTGTATCTCTTCTTCTGCTCTTCATTAGGTATATTATTTGATTGGAAAGTAAATTTGTAAAAAGTGATAAATTATACTTGATATTGATTCACCCCCCCTCTCAGTATCAACAATTGGTATCATAGCAAGTTTCTTTCTGAACAGTCTAATCACCGGAAGGAAGATCATGAGAAGAAATGAAAGGCCACATTCCAAATGGGATAAACTTAAAAATATCTATGAAGGTGATCCAAAAGTCAAGTAGGTCAAGCTTCAATGACACAAAACAGAGTTTGAAAATATGAAAATGGATGAAAAGGAATATATTGCAACCTACTTATTTAGAGTAGATGAAGTTGTCAATTCCATCAGAGGATTAGGAGAATAACTCGATGTATCCTTGGTTGTAAAAAAGGTGTTGATATCACTTCCTTTGAGATATGATGCCAAGGTCTTAGCCATTGAAGAAAATAGGGATTTGATCAAAATGACAATGGATGAATTACGTGGGTCCCTCACAACATATGAAATGATAGCAGGTACATAAAATGGACAATCAAATAGAGAAGCAACTTTTAAAGTGATGGATAAAACAAGGAGCAAGGAACACAAGGTAGAAGAAATATAGGGAGATGATTCAGATGAAGAAGAAGCACATTTTGTATGAAATATCAAGAGGGGAACCAACAAATACAAATGTAAGTTACCTTTTAAATGCTTCAATTGTGGTAGAATAAGACACTATGGTAAGAGATGTCCTTTTAAAGAAAAGAAAAGCTTCCACAAGAAAAAGAGCCTCTATTCCAAGGAGGATGGAAGTTCTTCATATGAAGGCAATGGAGAAGAAGATGTAAGAGAAGTTCTCTTCATAACTCAAGAAACTTAGACTGATAATCACAAAAATTCTGAAATAGAAGAAATCATTTATGAAAAAGAGTCTGATGAAGGAACATTATTTGAATATTTCTGGGGAGGAAAAGATATCAAATAAAGTGAACAAGAAGATGATGATAATCTTAAGAAATTAAAGCATGTTGAACAAGAAAATAGCAAGCTCAGAAACAAAAATAGAGAGTTGAAAATTGAATTGTCAAATTGTGAAGAAGAAAATCATGAGCTTGAAAAGACAATTAACAAATTGAAGGAGAAGTTAGAATAATATGAGAAATTAAAATAAGATTTGGATCACACAAGAAAAGAGTTGATGTTGACAACAAAAAAATTGAAGAATTTTGAAAAAAGTACTGAAAAGATGGATGAAATTCTTAGCAATCAGAGGTCACCGGATGATAAGACAAGACTTGGATACAATAACAGTTTCAAGACAACATACATAGATAAATCAAGAAAGGAATATGAAGGAAATTATAGAAGCTATGCAAATTCCTTAAGAAGTGGAATCAACAATCAAGAAGAGATTGAAGAACAATAGGAACATGACAGAAGATCAAAATTCAGAAGGGGCGAAACATCAAGAAGGTCTTTTCCTACCAGGTATGAGAACAATCAAGAAGGATTTGAATAACAAAATGAACATAACACTTCCAACTAGAAGATAATGCTAGAATTTAGAAGGCATGAAGCACCAAAAAGGTCACTCCCTATCAGGTATGAGAATATCTTTCTTGGTCATTGTTATATTTTCAGAAACTTTGGACACAAAGAAATTCATTGCAAAATCAATGCAAGAAACAACTATGTGAGAAAAAAAAATGATTATGGATATCCAAGGAACAATCATGTAAACAGTAGACCTGGAAATGATTATGGATATGTCAACTGAAATTACAATTCATTTGATCTATTGTGGATCAAAATATTATATGCTACAAATGAAATAATCTTGGTCACAAAGCACAAGATTGCACATACATGAAAGAAGATGCTCCTATCATAAAACCAACTACAATATGGAGAAGTAAAGAGAACACAAACTAGGAATATTGTCGAATAACACTGATTGTTGAAGACACACAAGAAGAAGATGAATTGTACATATAAAATGGGTGCTCAACACACATGACTGGGCACCAAAACAAATTCATTAACTTAAATAAAAAGGTTGGAAGTGTTGCATTTGGATATGACTCCTCTATCAAAATACTTGGAAAAGGTGTAGTAAATCTTGGAAGTGAAAATGTAAAAGCCAAAAATGTCCCACTAGTTGAAGATATGAAGCATACTATCCTCAATGTTAGAAAAATATGTGATCAAGGATACACTCTTATGTTTGATTCCCAAAAATGTGAAATTAGAGAAAAATAATTGGGAAGATTGGTTGCAACAACAAAAATAAGACCAAATAACATATACATCCTAGACAAAGAAAAGAGAAAGAAAATTGAAGTCACACAAAAAATAGTGAAAGGATAAGAAGACAAAAAATAAATAAGAAGTACTATTGAGTTCCATATGTTCAGGGGGAGCAACCCCAAAGAAAAGAGTCACCCTTCTCCATTAATGTCAAAGGGGGAGAGAAAAATCAGGAGCATGATGACAAGGAGAGAGTAGGATGACAAGGGGAGTATAAGTGTTTCCATCAATGAAAAATGGAGAGATTGTTGGAAATTGGTTGTCATTGATGTCAACCCTAGATGAAGAAGTCAAGTGAATAAGCCTACAGATTTCCAATATCAAGATTGCAAGATGAATATTGTTGAAATCATTATTTGTGGTCAATTTGGATACCCTATATTTGAGGGAATTTTTATCCTAAATAAATAAATCAAATGGATTCACAAGTTACATGGTTGGAAATATTATTCTGATACCTTTCCAATGGTATATGGAAGTCCCTCTAACTCATTAGGAATCATGAGATATTAATTTTTCCATCTGAAAACCCAGCCATAAAATTAAGGATAGTTCAACCAAGTTGACCCAGAAAATGAAAATAGAGATAGAAATACTATAAATACAGGAAAGATTTTGACATTTTTGGAGTATCCAAGTTTTTTATTTCTTAGCACAAGTTTGGTAGTGAAGGAACTGGGAGGATAAGGAGCTCTTATGAAGGATATTTTCTAGTCTTATGGTGATGTTTTGATCATTGCTATGAGTTCTTTATAGTATGGAAGATTGCTTCTTTGTACAAGGTTCTATGTGGTTGTTGGGGTTTATGTGTGGACCCATGTGGACCTAGGTTCTCTAAGTGGACCCATTTTCTAAGTGGACCGAGTTTGATGATGATGTTGTATGAATAATAGTGACAAAGATAATGACAATGATAGTGACAGTGATAGTGATAGTCTATGTGGACCTAGTTTATAAGTGGACCCAGTTTGATGATGATGATGTATCAGTGATAGTGACAACAACATGTTGATTATATCATTTATATTCAAGGGAGGAAGGAAGGGACAAGGAAAAGTGCATTGGAGCCTCCTTCCAGTTGGAGATGGAGAATATAGGGAGTTGTAGCTTCCTTCAGGTTGGATCCTCCTTCCAGTTAGAGCTGGAGAACTTGGAAGTTGTATCTTCCTTTGAATGAAATATTTTATTATATAAGAAAATCATTCAGTGGATTTCCAGTTATATCTATTGTGCATTGTGTATCTCTTCTTCTTCTCTTCATTGAGTATATTATTTGATTGGAAAGTAAAGTTGTAAGAAGTGAATTATACTTGATATTGATTCATGATCCACTCTCAGTATCAACACAACAAAGAAGATCTCTATTACAATAAATCTCAAGACAAGTATTTCTCATGCTTCCTACTCTTATTTATACTAATTCTATCTTCTAAAGAACATTCTAAAGGAAGATATTTCTAGAAGATGAAGCTTATATTAGGTCTTCTTACATTGACTTGTTCACATTTATTAAATGGACCTTATTAACTAATGTCAACCTTTATTACATGGAAATATATTATTCTATCTACGTGAGGGGTTATGGAGGTTACATCCCTAACATTTTATAAGTTAGATGGTGTGTAGATCATAGGTCTGCACGATATTCTGGAGATCTCATACACTCTAGAATAGAGTGCATGTCCCCAAGTAGGAGCTAGATGTTAACTCCCTAGGGTTGAAAATTTTTGGATACACTCACAAGGGTGTCATGTTGTTGCTAGCATGAGATGTCATGCTCATATTCTCTATATCTAGATAGATTTTCTCTTGATCTCCACTAGATATATCATCATGCTAAATCAACCATGGTATAGCTCACTGCTGGACCTTGACCAAGTCTTGAAGATCCTTGGTCACTTTTGACCCCTTTATGGGACTTCGACATGCTGTCGAAGGTGGAGCTCAAGTCGAAGCAGAGATCGTGGGATGTCAACCCCTTGTTTAGGGATTTTTGGGTTTTGGGCTTATGTAACAAGTATGGGGATGTTGGCCCATGGGTTTACCCATGTTTAGGCCCCTTTGTAATGTATAAATAAGTAGCTAGGCGATGTAAGTAAAGAGACAAGTGGTGTTGTGCTAAGTGCAAGTGATAGTTGTAAATTCTTTGTGCATACTGTGTTGAGAACTTGCAGAGCTAAGTGCAAGTAATTGTAAGAAAGGCTTTGTGATGTAACTTAGCTCATGGAAGGAGGATCTGGCGAAGTATGTCCAGGTCTTATGTCCTATGTGGAGTAGGATTTTGTGGCTCTATGCATGTAGATGATTAGCATAAGACAATAAAGAGAAGAAGAGTTGGTGGATGTAGCCCCAGGCTAGGGGTGAACCACATATATCCTGTGTTATGGTTGCTTTGTGATTTATGGTGGTTATGTTGTTCATGTGATTTATGCTTTGTTTTTAATGTTTAGATATATCTAATATGATAGCTTAGTGATTAACCATGTGAATAAATGCTAGATCTTATTTATTTCTATATGCTAAGTATTTGAATATATTAGGTCTTGTTGAATACTGCGAGGTTCTGTAATTAGGGTTTTATCTGCACTGTGAATAAAGGCTACATACTAATTAATGATAAATGATAAGTTCTTTGATAGGGTATTGTAATCACATATCTGTGTCCCAACTAGGTTCTAGACACTTGAGTCCTGCAACCACCCCTGCCTCTACCTCGGGTGAGACTTCATCTTCTTCGTAGGTGTTGCTGAAAGGGCTGGTAGTTAGGGTTTTGTTGGTGCATTGTTGAAGCGTTGACCCCGGTGTTATCACTGAAATTTCGTCCGCACATGGTGACAAGAACTCAGCATCGTCAAACAGTAATGAAGTCATTCATGGCACTGAATTAATTTCACAGCATTCCAGAAAGGTCAAAAACTATACAAAGTAACCAAAAATTGAAGAGCGCTTTACAGAAGTTGGGTGCGCGTGCATATGCGTGGAACAAAAACGTACCATGCGCGCATGCATGCACGATGCGCAGCTGTTGGCACAAAAACCTGCGCACCTACTAAACGACGCATTTATTGAATTGGTCGGCCTCCCAACCACTTATGGATCAGCTCCCAAGCTGATTTGACCCTCAAATCTGAGATGAATCCACATGGTAGGCTGGTCAAAGACCTAATAAAGCCCTAAAGAGTCTCTCTTCACACTACAAAGGAGTTACATAATCACCCAATGTAATGCTATAAAAATCCATGAAGAAACCTCATTTCCTCAAGGAATTTCATTTAATGTTATGTTGCCTAGATTGTTTTAAGGACTCACTCCTTGACAATAACACATTGGCACCATCTCATTGAGCCATCCACCTCTCCATTGAGTGGGTGTGCTAGGAGTTCTTTCATCACCATATTTATTTTTCTTATTGTAAGGAGAGCAATTTTGTGAGGGCCCAAGAGCCTTCCTTTGGAGGAAGAAGGGACTCGTAGTCCCCTTTCTTCATTGTGCTTTGATTTCATCAATTGATCAGCCTAAAAACATTAGTGATATTGGTATTTTTATGTTTGTTATTTCTTTATCCATATGCTTATGATTTTAGTTTGAATTAGTTTAATTCTTGCTTATAGTTTTGTTGTTCTTTCTCTAACTCTTTCCTCTACAGCTGTCATGCTCAGCAAGACCCAACTGGGCATGTAAGCACCCCTTATTTGCTCACCAAGGTGACGAAGAGGGTGCAAACAGATTGGCGACCATACTGGGGAGAAGGTATCAATTCCTCACTCATTTGGGTTTATTTTGCTTTCCTTTTAGTTTGTTTAACTTGCAGGTGCACAAACCAGCCTCTGCCGACCTGCTAACCAGTCAATTCAAAGGAGAATTGAGAGAAATCCATCCGGATTTTCTTTCTCGGTCGTTTTTCACAGGTGCGCGGGTATTCCACCCCACAGACGTGCATCATGCATGCATGCACTTTCGTAACATCCTTTCTCTGCGCACATGCGCTTTCTGTCTCAACTCTGCTCGTGCGCCTACGCTCTGTGCGCCTATGTCTGCACTAGGGGCCGTGCATTTGATTAAAATTTCTCATTGTAAGTTCTTTGGATGTGGGAAAGGCCATCTTCCTTCTTAAATATGTTGTCAAAAATGCTGTAAAGCCACATTACACTTAGTCCCCTCATAATATAAAGGGGTTAGTCGAGCACACATAGGCACTTAGAAGGATAAAAATCAATTTCCCTTATTTGCTTTTTGCCACATGGATGGCTTGCTTTGACTTATAACATAAGTGGACAATCATATCTAATCACATCTAACTCACATTTGGGACTAGAAGTTGAAGTAGCAATCCTTGAGTATGCTCTTCTCTTGCGCCTCCAAGCGATCTTGAGAATTAGAAAAAGATTGTGAAAACAATCTCATCTCCCTTAACAAAATTTCAAAACCTTTAGGAGAGGACAACGACCCTTTTTTGGGACCCCTCTTAGTTTCATTTTTCAAACATATCTTAAATTTGTAACAGGCCCATACATGCCCACATGTCACAAAGATAGGATAGTGTTTAGAATTTCGCTTTCTTAGATCAAAACACTAGGAGAGTTTAAAGGTTTGTAACGGGCCCATACATGCCCACATGTTCAATCTAGGATAGTTTCATGCTTTTTCTAGATTACATCATCATAGGGAGATAAAGGATAGTAACGGACCCACATGTCCACATGCTAGCTTCCTAGGGCTTTTTGAATTCCGCAAGGTTGTACCAATGACATCTAGCTAAATAGGTAATCACACTCTTGTAAGGACCAAGCGAAGTCCACATGCAGCAAGGTGACATCTAATTAACTAAAACTTGGCACACTTTCACTCACACACAAAAGTCACCCATCACTCACATAGCCTCTTCTCGAAACGTGGAGGTCTAAGTAAGTTTCCTCCAAAGGGATTCTGAAAAAACCCCATCTTTTCTTGACAGGACTATCCACTCCCACTTTTAATCAAACGAGGTTGGTTTTCACCCCCAGCCTCACAAAACAACTTCATCTAAAATCTTTCTAAAAACTCACTAAGTTTTCCTCCACAGGAGGTGCCAAAAGAAGTTTTTTAGTCTAAGTAGGATTTCGGGGATAGGCATCCAAACAACTCCCCGTTATCTGGTTCTCACATTTTCAAACATAGAAGTTGTCAAATAGGGAACTTCAAATCCTCCAAGTCAAGTGTTCCAATCACCATAAGGCAGGGAGATACCCGTGAAGGGTTGAAGGCCAAGGTCCGGTTGTTCTGTGCGTCCCCCCTTGAGGCACCCACCTCTTGGACGGGATCCAACCCGTGACCCATTTCTTAGGCCGAAAATCTAAATGCCACACTTTGACCGAGGTACCTAGTGACCAACTTTAGGAGATCTACCTAGGTGGCAATTGTGGGCTGCAATTGCACCTTGATTGGATTTTGTGTGGCTATTGGGAAATATTGCCAGCTCTTTCAGGATATGCCCCCTCTACCCCTCATTATAACCAATTGTTTCATCCTTCACTAGTGTCTCTTCCGGTGACTTCAGACCCCACTATTGAGTACTATTGGAAGGTCCATTGCTTTTTGAGAGGAAGGACGTTACGTTTTCTAGGACACGAGCATTTGCTTTCTTTTGATTCCCCCACGCGGACAAAACCCACTTACCCATATATATGCTTCTTTCTCATTTTATGTATGATGCACATCTGATTACAGTTTGATTTGGATATATATTGTGTAAACATTCAATGCAAAGGCTTTGTTGGTTTCTATATGTCTCTCACCACTTGATTGCACACATTCACACAACTAGTCTGACATCATAGGGGAACCACAGAACCCCCGTTGTTCACGACGCTTGCTCAACCTCCCTCCTATCTTAGGGGGAGTATCTAGTCGTACCCGCTCATTGGTACCTCCTTCACACAATCCTGTGAGTGATACTATCTTAGGATCAACTTTGCTTGGTTCTACATTACTTGGGTCAACTTCCCAAGGTCATCCGTTCACTCACTCTCCTTTACAAGGAAGCGGGGGACCCACTTCCTCCCAAGGAGGGAGCACCAACCCACCTAGCCCCCATCAAGGGTCAGGTTCAAAACACACTATGGCCAGAGCTAACCCTCCCTCCCCCACTACAGATGCCATATTTGGCCTCTCTCAACATCCCGGATCTCACCAAACTCACCAATGATCCTATATTGCATGACGCCACATGGCCTGCAATGCCAACAAAACTTCCTTCAAACATACCAAAGTTTGAAGGAAAGGCAGGGGACGACCTCGCCAACCATGTCATGACCTTTCATCTATGGTGTTCTTCCAATAGCATTATGGATGATTCCATCAGACTGCGATTATTTCAACGCACACTCACTGGCCCATCAACCAAATGGTATGTCGAAGAGAAATCAGGGTCACATGCGACCTTCGAGTCATTGGCCAAAGCATTTTTGACCTTCTTCCAATTACCCATCCACCATGAAAACGGTCTAGAACTACTGTCTAACTTCAAACAAACCTCAGCCACCCACATCGCTGACCACATTCATGAGTGGCGTAGGTGACGTAGTTTGTGTAAAGCATAAACCACCAAGCATCAATTTCTTGACTGGTTTCTTAGATCACTTGTCTCTCTACTTGGTAAGGATGTAGCTTCCACCTTCCCTCAATCCGAAGAGGAAGCCATCAGTAAAGCCCAACAGTATGACCTCATCTATGCACAGTCAGGGTACTTATACACAGTACTTCCTGATCTCCCAAAACCTGTGCCATTTGGCCAAGACAAGCTTGGGATGTTTCACTCAACAGACGGACTAATAGGTGCCACCACACACCATGGTCCACAACCCCAACCACCACCGATGTATGGAACACCTCAATACCCACCAGCATATGGGGGCACTCCTTATTACCCCCCACCCCCTTATCAACAACCATACCCTGTTGCTATACCTCCACCCATCAGTGGACCACCACCGGCACCTCCCATACATCCACCTATTCCCACAAACAGTGGTACTCCCTCAACATCATCTTATAGTACTAGTGAAAGCGCTACGCCTTCCTATGTACCTTATGGATCAGTACCACCACAAAGTCCATACTTCCCATTTCCTGGTCCTCCCCAACCCATGGCTCCCCCACATCCACATGCGGGGGTAAATTTTGTTCAACCCTTTGCTGCTCAACAATACCAAAACTTTGAACAATTGAACACAGCCAACCCAACTCATCCATCAAACAATGCCAAGAAAAAAGGATGGAACAGGAATAACAACAACCCAGGTCAAGGCGAGAATCAACCCCCACAAAACCAACCCATTGGGGGCAACCAGAACCAGGGGAACCAAAACCCCCAGGGGGGCAATAATAACAACAAACACCAAGGGCGTAATAATGTTAAAACCATCTTCCCTTGTGCCCTTTATGGTGAGTTTGGGCATTACACTCACCATTTCCCCCAGATCACTGATTTCAAAAGGTTGAAAGACTCTGGGAGCCTTCCCCCTTCTCCTGCACAACCTGCCCCTCAGCAGGCACCACAAAAATACGTGCAACAACCCCCTCCCGCCGTGCTGCAAAATCCTATCCCACATCAAGGTGTGATAAACACCCAACAGGACACGCAGCATCCCTCACCTCAGGTGGGTAAATACCACAACCCCCATAAACCAGCAGAGCATACAATTCTCCTCACCAGTGAGGAAGAAATCCTTCTGCAAACACGTAATTGTCAGTATCATACACCAGCTGAGTCTACTCCTATCTCTCCAGAGACAAACCCTACACCAACGGTACCCCCATTGGTGATCCCTCACCCTTCCACCGAACCACCATTACGCATCCCTCGCATCCCCTTGCATAGGAATGTTCACAACCCACAGGCTAGGGCAGCTCATAACTATAGCTTGGTCGATGACTTAGCACAATCCCCAGCTTCCATGTCAGTCTTGGAAGTCCTCCAGACTTGCCCTACTCAGTGGAAATAACTACTTTCCACCTTGGGGGCAGTCGACCCTGCCGATACTCGACTCATCACCTTTGATCTTGATAACAACGAACCTTGTCTTCCCGCCGTGGTCGCTATTCAAATACCAGTGAAAATACGAAACATCATCGTTCATCGGTGTATCATCGATGAAGGTGCATCTACATGCATCATGTCCAAAATAGTATGACATAAACTTGGTTCCCCGGAACTCATACCCTCCGTCATCACCTTATGAGCTTATTACGGATGACCATCATCTCCTGAAGGGCTCTTCCAAAATGTCCCCTTTGAACTCGGGGGCAAAACTATTCTCATTGACATCGAAGTTATCGACACTCCACTCGATTACAATATCTTGTTCGGATGTAGCTACATGTATGCTATGAAGGCAGTGGCATCTTCCATCTTTCGGACAATCATGTTCCTCCACAATGGGAAGATTGTGACCATCGACCAAGTCTCACATTATGAGCCTAACCCATCTGCCAACCTCGATAACATTCTTCCTCTCATTCACACCAACCAAGACGCATATCCACTCATAGAGATGGGTCCTGGGATTTTCAAAGATCCATCCTTACTAGGGACGTACCATGGAGCACCACCACTCCTTCATCCTACTAATCAAGTATGCATCATCTCATCTAACGGAACTCACACGGAGGATGCTCTTCCTCCTCAGGAGGCTTCCGTCATTCCTGACGTCTCAATAGTCACAGAACCACTCCAGCCGAAGACTCCTGTGCACTCGTCGACCTCAACAGTCCATGAATCCACATCCCCTCAAGGGAATAATCCCATCTGGGAGACAGTTCCCCAACCCCTCACTCAAATTCCCTTCTTTTACCCTCCACTAGGTATAGAAGCTTTTCAGGTAGCAGCAATGCTCACACTACCCAATATGGTGTTAGCAATCCCAGTTTGGTATTTACACCCACCAGATATGGTCCCCCGACCATCCCTTCCCCCACAGGAAGGAATCCCCATGATGATTCCTGTCCTTACCCCCACTACCCCCATACTCACTACCCCTCCTACTATAGCTGGGGGCAGGAGGAAGAAGAAAGAGCCCACCGCTCCACTTCCTCCACGCATCCCACCCCCTTGCGCACTATGTGAGAAAGAGGGCCACCAAACCAACAATTTCCCATCCCTACCTGAATTACAGAATTTAATTCCCCCCAATCAAACCCCCACAACACCCGTCACTACTGCTAGT
>ML786485.1:1250864-1261240 GCA_009831015.1 Picea engelmannii | reverse complement strand
GGTATTCAGTGTGTGATATGATATATGGAAGGAGCTGTTGCCTGCCACCCGGCAGAACCTCCGGCTCTCTTTAACAACGTGCAGTAAGTAATGTCAGGCGCTGCAAAACCATGTCAGGACAGATAATAGTTGAGTGGGCATGTTATGAATTATTAGTTTAACAGATATAGTAGAGGGAACGCGGTGCTGGATATGGATGGGCTATACAAACGATGAATGCGTGGGCAGCCTTATGAATAGCAAAACCCAACCGCAAACAATAGGAAACTACGTAGACCACGAAATATAATAATAATTTATTTTTAAGGGTATAAGGAAGATAAACGTGTATGGGATCCCTTGTTTGTGGGATAAGGGTCCCTTCAGTACAACGATTTGACTACTAAAGTTTATAGAGATATATTGTAATACTCCTATTCCCCATCTTGTAAATATAACTATAACTTGTCAAAAGACTATGACAGACTAAACATGTGTGAATGGTGGATTTGATGAAACTTTTGTTATAAAAGGTAATGTATGCATTTCTGTTATTAATTAAAGATGGATAGTGTTGCATAATTGCTGAAAGGGGGGTTTGCCAAAATAGATCATGATGTTATGAGAGAGATGGTGAGGGGAACCATAAATGGTTGAGACGACCCCCACCAAATCAGTATCTTACTGGATTTAATTGCTCAGACACAAAACAGTCCTTTGACCTAGAAATGAATTACTAGTCAGGCAGGCGGTTGGAAAATCTCTCCTCGAGAGTTAATGAGGGGATGGGGCAGAGTACCCATCTGTAAGGATTCCAAACATGACCATGAGTTGGAGATTAAGACCCATGCAATCTTGCTGAGGAAGGAAATAAATGGAGTAATTCGGAGGAGGGGGGCGGGGAGGGCAGAGGCAGATCTGCGAGGAAGCAGAGTCGAGAGACCAATCTATAGAAAAGAGAAGAGTGCTTGTAGCTCTTAGGTTCGAAGGAGAACCAAGAAACAAGCTCGTTCTGGGTGCAAGAAGATGCTAACAACGTTTTTCGGTCCAAGCTGATAAACGGGGCTGATGAGTGACTGTGGAAGTATTCGTTGCAGACCCCCTTGCTTGGTACAGAGAAACCGTTTACTGAAACCCTATGGGAGGAGGAGAGTAACCTTTGTCCTTGACTATCGTTGAGTAAGAAGAAAGAGTCTCTCTCAAAGCATCATGGTCTAGCTAGGGGGTGGACAACGATAAATCCGTTTACGAGTGGCTATGCCTACAGTTGGGTGGAAACATGCACCCCTTTCAGCAGTCACTTCACGATTTCTGGTTTCTGATAAGTATCTTCATACTCAGTGTATTGGGATGGAAATGATGATTGAATATACATGTTTATGACTAAACTCTAGATTGAATGAATTAAAGTAGAAATATTTATTGTTTTCCTGTGAACCCATGTTTTTGAATGGTCTTTTATTTTCCTCTACTTAGCAGCTAGAGAGTTATGGGCCGTGAATTTGCAAGAAAGTCGAGGTAGGGTTAACTGGAATGTTTAAGTCATGCTGACCTCTAGAATTTACCTTCGCGGGAGTACCAAGTCCAAACTTTGTGGAAGGAGGGCGCCTCCTCCAAACCCTTCACCTATGTGATCGAGGGCTCATGTCCATGGCCTTAACCAATTCATGGTTAAGAGCTAAGCGTGTAGCCCACGAGAATTATTTGAGGACTCATATGACCAAGGTCTAGGAACCCTGCGCTAGGCCCGAAAGGATCTAAGTTTTTCTGGCTTCAGAACTCCAGGAGTTCAGAGCTCCGGGGTGTTATGACCTTACCACTTTCAAACTGACCGAAGGAAACTTGTTGCTATGGTTACCCACGAGATCGATCGACATGTGGTGGTGTCCCTAACCGTGATAGATGGACTTGTCCCACCATTAAACCCTGACCCACTTACCAATCGCGAAGTAATACGAGTCGCAGATCCAAGGGTACTCGAGAGTCTCCCTGGTCGGTGGATCTATGCCAAGGTTAGTCCAACATTGACTACTTCGAGAGAACAGAGGTGTCATGCCACCAAATTCCCCGAATGCTGGAGTCACGAATTGATGTGAGCCATGGATTTGGGGGGTCCGTTGAGAACCCCTCTTAACCGTCCGATCAACCAGTGGAGGGACTCGTGTATAACACTTCGACGAAGTCCTACTTCGGGAGAACGAAGCTGCTACAATGCCAAAAGCCCCGAAGGCTGGAGTTGTGAACTAACATGAACCCTAGATCTAGGGATGCTTCAGGATCCTTCTTGGTCGTTGGATCCATGTTGCAGTTAGTCCGACATTGACCACTTCGGGAGAAAAGGGGTGGTAAGCAAGCGAAAGCCTACGAATGTCGAACTCGCGAAGTCATGTGAGCCGTAGATTTGAGGACATTGTGGGGCCGTTCCTGACCGTTAGATATAGGCTCTGGTCAACCCAATGCCGACCACTCCGGGAGTAAGGAGGAGGTCACACAATGGATCCCCCAAACGCCGAAGTTACAAAGTAATGGAGGCCGTAGATCAATGGATCTATGTGGATGCTTCTCGACCTTTAGATCCAAGGGCGTCATAAGGCTATCGGTCCGGAGTGACGTGGCATGCTGACGTCACCCAGGGTGATGTGGACCCACGTTTGACATGCCATGTGTCACCTGGATTCGTACATTTCGTAGACCCTCTGTGCCCATTAGAACATGACATGTGTCACCATTGAAGGGGCCACATGTCATTTCTTCCTTGCCGCATGTCACCCCCTTGGTACGTATTCGCTTGGGTTATTGACGGGCAGAGTACTCGGGATCCACCTGTCCTTGCCTCTACGTTTAATACACCACCACGTGTCAGGGTGGACCCTTTGGGAGTCCGGGACTTCGGGACTCCGGAGCTTTCGGGTTCAGTGTCGTAGATAAACAGGGAGGCCCGAAGGCCGGAGCCACGTGGCGAGATTTCGGGATCCTTTGAGAGTTCGGGATTTTGGGACTCCGGAGGATGTGCACGCATAAATGAAAATGGGCATTTAGTGTTGAAGTGCCTGTTAGCACTAATTAAATTTCCTAGGCTAAAGGGACAACTTACAAAGGTAACCACAAAACCACTTTAGAACTGAAAACTATCCCTTTCAATTCAGAGAGGGATCTCTCTTGTCACTTGGTCTCTTGGAAGATGGATCTTTTCTAAAGGTTTAATGGCTAAGTTTTGATTTGATGAAAGATTTATGGGGTTTGTTGGAAAGAAGGAAATGAACCTGTTGGGCAATGGAGTCAACTCTGAAAAAAATTGAAACAATGTTTGGTAGGTAGAATTCCATCAAAACTACCATATTTATACAATAATTTGATTCCATTCACTTTGAACCGATTACACTAAAAGAAAATTTCAATTCACAAAATCTAGGATTTGCGGATATTTCTACAGTTTTGTCCTTTCTCTTCGTCCTTTGACTTCGATTATATCTTCATTTGATTTGCTTCCTTTTGGTCGACAACTGGAAATCATTTACTTGGTCCTGGGAAATTACATTTGGTCTTACCTAATTTGACTATTTTCTTCCATTTCAATTCGAAAGGAATCTCATAATCTGTCATTTCCTTCATTAAAATTTCCAAGTCAATACAAGTGGCATAAGACATGACAGGTAGACCAAGTTTCACTGTCTTAAATTGATTTAAAGTTTCAAAATATGTACTCAGTTTATCAACTAAAGTAGCCCCTTTCAAACCCTTCTCTAGGGTTTCAAATTTGGAGTGGGCCATCCTTGATTGATTCAAGAGAACATTATATTCTTCTTGATCTTGCAACTTACCTTTACCATCCCAGAATGATGGAAGGCCCTTTATGAACAATTATTCAAATAAATTCTTGAAATTTTGCACACTTTGTTCCATCTGTATTGCTTTATTTAGAACTGATTTCAAAAGATCATGTTTTGTAATAATCCTTCTTTTGGGCTCCAGATTTGTCATGTTTTCTGCCATACAAATACACTCATCATTACACCTTCTCCCCGCATTTCGTCAATAATATATCACTAATTACACAATAAACCTCCATTATCTCTTTCTATTCATCCTATGTGGTTAATACATAATTTTCCATATTTTTAGTGATTAAAAGGATGATTATAAAATAGTTTTGTCGATGATGGTTTAATCCTATGTTTTTATGTCCAAGAAACATGTTCTGTACTATTCAATTTCTGGTATATGCATTGTACATGTTTCGGTACCTATACTGTTCCTTTTTCGGTACCTGCACTTGTTACACATTATTTTCGTCATTCCTATGACCGTTAATGATGTAAACCTATCTATTGCCTTCAGAGGGGTTAGTGGCCTGAGTTCCTGAAGAGAGAAGGGAGAAGAACTTTTCTTGAGAAAAGAAGTTGCATTTTCCCTTGTAAAAACCCTGTAAAAAAGGAAGTTCACAGGTTGCTATATAGGCAGGGTGCGAGAATGCCTAATTCTCGTAGGTTGCACCATAGCTAGGGTGCGAGATGTTCACAGGTTGCTCTATAGGCAGGGTGCGAGAATGCCTACACGTGGGAAAAACAAGTGTTTTCTCGAATCTTCTAGAAGGAGAAACTTCTATGGTGAGGTGGCATCCGAATGGTTTGGATCTTACTCGCTTTCATGATTTAGTGGGATCATCCTAACCTCCTCACCTTATCCTCTTCAACTTATAAAAGGAGAGGAGTTCTCATGGAGAAAGTTAGCTTTGGTTAGATTTTGAGCTTTGGTTAGCTTGTAGCTTTGGTTAGCTTTGGAACTTTTGGGATTAGCTTGGATTGGATTGAGCTTTGGAGATTTTTAGCTTGGCTAGATGAGCCACTTTGTCAAGATAGATTATGAATATTATCAGATCCGTGCTCTTAGAATTCTTGCAGTGAAAGTGTGTGGGGAATGAAGGAAAGTTGGAAGGGACCTTACAACATCAAGGCCATGGTTGTAATCTTTCTTTCACGTTTAATATGATACAGTAATATGATTCTTTCATATAAAGCTTGTTGTGTTTTATTGTATGATTCCTTGATCACATACATAGGTTTATATTGAGTTTATGCTATTGCTACCACTTTGGTTGGTTGTGTTCTTTTGCAGGATCATCATTGTATGAGCGTTGGAACGGAGCTAGGATGGCGATGGCGAGAGGAAGTGACATTTAAACGGTATGTCACCCATCCCTCTTTAGTTAGTAAATTCAGTATTTAAAACTTAAGGAAAACCTCATGTTCTGGTGTGTTTTGTTCTAGATCCAAGTGGATTACACATTATTTTCGTCATTCCTATGACCGTTAATGATGTAAACCTATATGTTGCCTTCAGAGGGGTCAGTGGCCTGAGTTCCTGAAGAGAGAAGGGAGAAGAACTTTTCCTGAGAAAAAAAGTTGCATTTTCCCTTGTAAAAACCCTGTAAAAAAGGAAGTTTGTAGGTTGCTATATAGGCAGGGTGCGAGAATGCCTAATTCTCGCAGGTTTCACCATAGCTAGGGTGCGATATGTTCATAGGTTGCTCTATAGGCAGCGTGCGAGAATGCCTACACGTGGGAAAAACAAGCGTTTTCTCGAATCTTCTAGAAGGAGAAACTTCTATGGTGAGGTGGCATCCAAATGGTTTGGATCTTACTCGCTTTCATGATTTAGTGGGATCATCCTAACCTCCTCACATTATCCTCTTCAACTTATAAAAGGAGAGGAGTTCTCATGGAGAAAGTTAGCTTTGGTTAGCTTTTGAGCTTTGGTTAGCTTGTAGCTTTGGAGCTTTTGGGATTAGCTTGGATTGGATTGAGCTTTGGAGATTTTTACCTTGGCTAGATGAGCCACTTTGTCAAGATAGATTATGAATATTATTAGATCTGTGCTCTTAGAATTCTTGGAGTGAAAGTGTGTGGGGAACGAAGGATAGTTGGAAGGGACCTTACGACATCAAGCCCATGGTTGTAATCTTTCTTTCACGTTTAATATGATACAATAATATGATTCTTTCCTATAAAGCTTGTTGTGTTTTATTGTATGATTCCTTGATCACATACATAGGTTTATATTGAGTTTATGCTATTGCTATCACTTTGGTTGGTTGCGTTCTTTTGCAGGATCATCATTGTATGAGCGTTGGAACGGAGCTAGGATGGCGATGGCGAGAGGAAGCGACATTTAAATGGTATGTCACCTATCCCTCTTTCGTTAGTAAATTCAATATTTAAAACTTAAGGAAAGCATCATGTTTTGGTGTGTTTTGTTCTAGATCTAGGTGGATCTAGGGAGATCAGTTAGTGTCCACACCTACCGATTAGTCCGATAACAAAATTGGCGACTCCGCTGGGGAACGGATTGTTTCCTAGTTAGTCTAGTTTCCCTTTCTTTAATTGCTTGTTTTTTGGTCTCTGAGTCTGTGGGAGATCCATCCAGACTCTCTGGATCTAGAAGTTCACTTAGATTCCCTATCCTTTTTCAAAATTTTATTTGATTACAAACATTCTCGCACTGTACTTGTCTGTGGACTGCGAGAATCATTGATGTTCACACCCCGCTGTTAGGTTCAGTGCGAACTTCTCGCACCCTACCAATGTCTAGCCTGCGAGATTACCTAATTCTCGCACTGTAATATACTGCTAGGTTGCGAACTTGTTTGTAAACTTTTTGGATTGGGTCTTGTCATCTTTTGATGACCCAGTTTTGCTTTGATCAGTTGGATTGAGCTTTTAGAGCCTATATTGATCTGCTTACAGTCTGCTTGACATCCTTTGAGTTTCTTTTAGCCACTTTTTCTTTGTTTGGTTTTGAAGGATTAGTCTCTTGCTTTGAGTGTCTTTCAATTACAAAGCATGTGTTTTCTTTAGAATTGTTTAGGGAAAGATCATATTTCTTCTGAATAGTTCGCTTTAAAAGAGAATTTTTAGTTTGGATTTAATTTCTTGCTTTATATTAGATTAGGGGCATCCTTGCATTTGAAGTAGCGAAATTGCATGATTCTTGGCATTTTTTGATCTTAAATTATGAAAATTTTTCCCCCTCATGGCCGAGGGAGGCCATGAATCGTGCATTGGTGTTTAGTACCTTTTTCTCATTTTCTTGAGAATCTTGATATTGACGGGTTTAATATATTTTGGGACATCGTGCATATGGGAATGATAAATGTTTTCTCCTTCTCGTAGCATAGCTTTCATCGAAATGAAAAAAATTGCATCTTCATATCTTTGCATAATTTTTGAGTCAGTCAAAACACCATACTATCCATGCCATTTTCCTTTTGAGTAACAACAACCATAAAATAAAGTGCTTATAAAAATTGATTAGACATTTTTATATTTTTTGGTAGCAAACCTACATTAGATTCTTTGTAGGGCTTTGGAATAGGTGTGAAAGATAACTTTCCAAAGTTGCAAACAAACATAGAATCTTGAGTTAGGGAGTGGTTAAATCCACTTATTACATTTTGTCCTAGGAAGCCCTTCTAACACAAGGGTCAATCACGAGGTCACATTGAGACTGGTAGAGTTACTCACCCTACATTGTTGGTCTTAGTGTAGAGATTGCATGTATTACGGGGCTCACTTGAAGGTATACCCACAATGATGAGTGGAAGCCTTTCAAGTTGATTTCGGGCTAGATACCCTGCCCTTGCGTGTGGATCGGACTGTCGACTGTTTTCCCAGGCATCACTGTAGTAATTGGTAACGTTAGTGGCCTATCTCTCTAGGTTCTTTACATGAGGTGACTATGGAGGGGCAAGTCTTCACGGTACCTAGAATTGACATTGGCCAAACTCACTCGGGCTCCTTGGAGGGTATACCCACGATTATGTGTGGGAGCTTGCACCAGGGTGTAAGCCTGTTAAGTGGGTCGTCAACGTAACTTTTCCACCTGCTCTATCTCATCTCCTTCTTACATTATTCCCGCGACGTTGGCTTTCATCACCAACTAGTGCGTTCATTGCAAGAAGGTTTTGTTTGCTTGCTTGCTTACTAGATTTTTAGCATGTGCTGTTTGTTTTCCTTAGAGGAATCTAAATTGGATATTTATTTAATGGCGTTAGTTCCTGGAATGACCAATGAAGGAACCCCTGCTCCAGGGGAACCTCTTGTTTTTCCTTCTTATGGAAACATTGGTCCTCCTCACATCGCTACTTTGAGCCTTCCAGGTCTCACAATTGGATTTCCAGTGTGGTTGTTTTCCACTCAGGTAATCCCGAATGTAGTTAGTGCTTCAGTCACAAGCACTTCCCCCCAAGAGCATCAACCTCATGTTGATCCTTCACCCTCTTCACCAGTAAGGTCTTCTTCACCTTCTTCGCTTCCAATGTCACCTTTCGTTTCATCTTCTTCATCGAGTGAAAGTTTTGAATCTAGTAACCCGGTGAATAAGAAGAAGAAGAAAAGAAAGATTAAGAAGAAGAAAGATAAACAAGGGTCAAAACCTCCAACCATTGTCAAACATGTTGGAAAACAACCAGTTACTGTTAATCGTGCTGGGAGTGTTGATGATGTTAAGATCGCCCAAACAACTCGTAATCCCAAGTACCCTTGCAGGATTTGTAAGGGTAGCCATCTTCTTAAGGATTTCCCTAGTATATCCAAGGTTATAGAAGTATGGTCTACATCTCCTTTCCAGTCCATGTCGTCATCCTCTGAACAACATGCTGACGACCCCCCGTCAACCAGTCATGATATAGTTGGGACAAAGAAAAGTACAGTCAAGTTCTCGTGTATGTTATGCAAAGGGAGTCATCTCACTCACCTTTGCCCTCATATGGACGAAGCCTCGAAATTACAGGAAGACATGATTGTTTCACAACCTCAACTTCCAGCTACTTGCCGTAAGCTTTCTCTCAACCCTCCAATAGTTGATGGAATGATCACTCTGGTCCCGTCATCGATCAATCTGGTTGATCATGTTGTCAATCTAGTCGCGTCCTTAGTTGAACCAGTTGACAAAGTGGTTGATCCGATACCATCCTCGGTCAATCCCACTCTCCCCTCAGAGAGTGAAACCCAAGTGATCGATCTGTTTCCACATGTCGACCCCATTCTCCCCCTGGAGAATGAAACCTAAGTGGTCGATCTGATCTCATCATCGGTCGATCCTACTCTCCCGTTAGAGAGTAAACCCGATACTGCCCATGTTTTTCTTGTTGATACAGACTCTGCCATGTTGAGGGGTATTCCTCCTTCTCCCGTGGAACCCCCTCCAAGTTATGAGGCCATCCTTTTTTATTGGGGTGTGCTAACTGGACCTCGTCTTCCCTCTCACATTCCTTTCCAAATTACAGTACATGTTTGTGGTCGAGACGTTCCTCAGACACTGATAGATGAAGGTGCATCTGTTAGTATTTTTTCCTCTTTTGCTTGGCAAGCTTTGGGTTGTCCTCCACTTGCGCCAATTACGTAGAATCTGTTAGATTTTAACAGAAGAACTAGTCAACCTTTAGGGACCCTTCCTCAGTTTCCTGTAACTTTGGGAGAGAAAACTATCTTCATTGATGTCATGGTAGTCCAAGACCCCTTGGATTTTTCTTTACTCCTTGGGCGAGATTATGTCTATGCCATGAAAGCTATTGTGTCTACTCTTTTTCGTGTGATATCTTTCCCTCACGATGGATGGGTTGTGACTGTTGATCAAATTTCATTCATTGACCCCGCTTGGATTGCCTCCCTGAATGGTTCTTATATGCAGATGGTATCGCCCCCGCCATAGGTCAATTATGTGGCGTTTTCGCCCATGGATTCAACTTATGATGACTTAGATCCAGTAGTTGACATGGTGAACTCTTCGATAGGGTTGTTAGAGCTTGATCTCTTTACTCTTGTCGCAACCCTCGACATGGTGTCCTTCCTGAGTGTGTTTCTTCCTTCCAATGAAGACCTCTTGGAAGCCATGACTGAGTTTTGTCCCTTGAAATGGTGTCATTCCGGAGCATTGTCCTCTTGGAATCCATGATCAAGAAGAGAGACTTCGAGGATAGTTTTTGCATCTCTGAGGCAACCTCGTTAAAAAATGAAACAGAGGTCTATGAGCACGATTTTCTAATTTCAAGCTCGTTAAAAAATGAAACCAGACTTGAGCATGGTTTTTTGATTTCAATCTCGTTAAAAAATGAAACCACGTACGAGGATAGTTTTTGCATCTCTATGGAAACCTCATTAAAAAATGAAATAGAGGTTACGAGCATAGTTCTTGTTTCTTTGTCAAGCTCATGAAAAAATGAAATAGTGTTCCCCCTCTCTATTTGAGTCAAGTCCTTCATCTAGTATTTGAAGTTTCCTTTCCTCCGACTTTGTCATTGGATGAAACGAAGCTTGGGGGGCGATACTTCCAACCTCTGGACTTCATGCTGAAGTAGAGCTGCTAGTTTGTTAAGCTGGGGGCTAAGTACCAACCATCCA
>ML786485.1:1234180-1248958 GCA_009831015.1 Picea engelmannii | reverse complement strand
GGCTATGTTCAGATTTGAGTCATATTGGCATGGATCCACAATGTATGTTTGGTGGCCATGACCTGTCTTACTTGACATGGATCTTCGCATGTCGGCATTTATGCTTTGAGTCATTTGTATTCTGAGTATGGGAATGCCTACCTTAGTGATGATATATTATTGTACTGTATCCTTGTTTGTTGGCAGGTTTCCGATCGACTGTTTCTTGTTCCCTACACACACTCGACAAAGTATTTCAGCTATCACTCTGTTCTAACTTCATACTTTGGGGGGCTCTCTGTTACACATTATTTTCATCATTCCTATGACTGTTAATGATGTAAACCTATCTGTTGCCTTCAGAGGGGTTAGTGGCCTGAGTTCTTGAAGAGAGAAGGGAGAAGAACTTTTCCTGAGAAAAGAAGTTGCATTTTCCCTTGTAAAAACCCTGTAAAAAAGGAAGTTCACAGGTTGCTATATAGGCAGGGTGCGAGAATGCCTAATTCTCATAGGTTGTACCATAGCTAGGGTGCGAGATGTTCGCAGGTTTCTCTATAGGCAGGGTGCGAGAATGCCTACACGTGGGAAAAACAAGCGTTTTCTCAAATCTTCTAGAAGGAGAAACTTCTATGGTGAGGTGGCATCTGAATGGTTTGGATCTTACTCACTTTCATGATTTAGTGGGATCATCCTAACCTCCTCACCTTATCCTCTTCAAATTATGAAAGGAGAGGAGTTCTCATCGAGAAAATTAGCTTTGGTTAGCTTTTGAGCTTTGGTTAGCTTTGGAGCTTTTGGGATTAGCTTGGATTGGATTGAGCTTTGGATATTTTTAGCTTGGCTAGATGAGCCACTTTGTCAAGATAGATTATGAATATTATCAGATCTGTGCTATTAGAATTCTTGGAGTGAAAGTGTGTGGGGAACGAAGGACAGTTGGAAGGGACCTTACGACATCAAGGCCATGGTTGTAATCTTTCTTTCACGTTTAATATGATACATTAATATGATTCTTTCCTATAAAGCTTGTTGTGTTTTATTGTATGATTCCTTGATCACATACATAGGTTTATATTGAGTTTATGCTATTGCTATCACTTTGGTTGGTTGCTTTATTTTGCAGGATCATCATTGTATGAGCGTTGGAATGGAGCTAGGATGGCGATGGCGAGAGGAAGTGACATTTAAACGGTATGTCACCTATCCCTCTTTAGTTAGTAAATTCAATATTTAAAACTTAAGGAAAGCATCATGTTCTGGTGTGTTTTGTTCTAGATCTAGGTGGATATAGGGAGATCAGTTAGTGTCCGCACCTACCGATTAGTCCGATAACATCACTGCAGGTCATTCGATACTCCAAGTCATCCAGTACGAAAAGGTTCTACAGTCAACCGGTACCTGTACAGTCATCCGGTACCCACACTCCATGTCATCTGGTACCCACACTTCATGTCATCTAGTACCATCTCATTTAGTACCAATACTGCGCTCATCCGGTACTCCATATCATCCAATACCATCTCATCGGGTACCAATACTGCGCTCATTCGGTACTCCAAGTCATCCGGTACTAGAAAGTTCTACAATCAATCGGTACCTGCAAAGTCATCCGATACCCATCCTCCATGTCATCTGGTACCCACACTCCATGTCATCCAGTACTTAGATCATTCGTTACCAATTATGCGTTCATCCGGTACCCATGTTGTGCTCGTCCGGTACCAGCATCAACAATAATCTGGTACTAGAAATAATTCAAAATTTTTGAATGCTTCTAGAGGAAAATCGAGGACATGGGTTTTGTCCAGAGCGACATTTACATGTGGACACATGTGGAATAATTCACCCAACTCACACGTCTGGACATGCAGCTCAGGGGGAATGATTTTGCAAAAATTAGCAAAAATCTCAAACTGCCAACTTGTGCCTCAATTTTTGTGCAAATGGCACCATATATAGAATTTCTAAGATATGGGTTTTTTCAAGAATATGAAAAATTGAGTAAAGTGTGGGAAATGATTCAAAATTAAAAATGGTTTAAGAGTTATGGGTGGGTCTTCAACTCGAATCTACCCAAATTGATGAAAAACCCAGATTTTTGTGATTTCATTCCAAAAAATCTAAAATTTGAAATCTGAGCATTGAGATTCGGTATACGTTCAAACGACCCCCATAATATGTGTAATCCCTACACCAAGACCAACAAAGCAGGGTGAGTAACTCTGCCAGTCTTAATGCGACCTCAGGTTTAACCCTTGTGTGAGAAGGGCTTCCCAGGACAAAATGTAGCAATTGGATTTCACCGCTCCCTAACACAAGATCCTATGTTTGTTTACAGATTTGTAAAGTTATCTTTCACACCTATTCCAAATCCCTACAACTAATCTAATGTAGGTTTGCTACTAGAAAATATAAAAATGTCTAATAAATTTTTAGTTTAGCGTTTGATTTTTAAGGCTGTTGTTACTCGAAAGGAAAATGGCATGGACAATATGGTGTTTTGACTGACTCAAAAGTTATGAAAAAATATGAAGATGCAATCTTTTCACTTCTATGAAAACTATACTACGAGAAGGAGAAAACATTCATCATTCTAGATGCACAATGTCCCAAAATGCCAAAAACCATGCAATTATGCTACTTCAAATGCAAGCTAGTTTCACTACCCAAAAGAAAAAATGAAATTATATTCTTTTTTTTATTATTATGTATACATAAAGTAAATACAAAACCTTCAATGCTCCACTACTTTCAATTAGGAGAAAGAGTCCTATGTAGATGCAAAAGACACGAAGCAAAAGGGCTACAAACAAAGCACACACTCAAGGTAGTGAGGTATGAAACAAAACAAGTATAAAATTGTTCTAACAAGAAAGAACACCATCAAGGATTCTACAACCAATCAATCATTCAAGGAACACAAATAAAATGCAGAGAAGAATCCAAGAAAAGATAGGGAGAAAGAGAAATCACTCAAACCTGTCTTGACAAAACACGCAGCTAAAAAAGGCAATCTCACATTTCTGAAAAAGGTTTCAAGCTCCAATCAAGAAAAGAAGGAGTGATAAGCATAAAAAAACATCAAAAACCAATCCAAACAACTTCACAAACCAACCACAGACTCTGGGTAAGAGCTATGCAAAACAAGCTGCTAAATATTGAGTAGAAGAAGGAAAAAATTCTCAAAAAAGAGACTAGTGCTCCCCTAGAAGGGTGCACAAACTATTGAAATGCTCCCTACAAAATTGTAGGGGAGAAATGACACTCTGGTATGGCCTACAGGGGTGCGTTGGTCCTCCCAGAAACTCAGAAAAAGAGCCAAAAAATTGCAAAAAATTCACCCAAAATGCATAAAAAATGGTGAAAATGCTAGTGAAGGTAGGAGAAGGCTAATGGATCATAAACACACAGAAAAAGTGATCTGAAAGGTGGTAAAATGGCATGGATAAACCATTTAAATAAAAATAGGATTCCTTTCCCATTGGATTCACCAATTTCTATTATAGAGAAATCTCCCTGCAGACAAGTGGATTCTCTCTTGGACTCTAGACTCCTAAGGCCAAGATAGAAAGGGTGCTAACTTTGGACAATGACATAATTTTAGATCTAATTAAACCAATATATAGAGAAGAGGAAGAAAGGGGTACCTTTTTAATGGCGTTCTTCCTTGCGCAGTCCAGGTTGAGCTTTGATGTCCAAGCTCCTCGATAAATCCTGCAAATCAAACAAAGACAGAACAAACTTCCTATTCTACTAAGATTAGTTTAAACCAGATCTATCTAATATAGACAAGCTCATGTAGAACAAACAAAACCTTGAAAGAAATAGGCCAAGCACATGTGTATATTAATGAGAACAATAGAGAATACTTACAACCCTTTGATGAAGGTGCAACATCTTCTCCCAGCTCTCCTTTTCCAACCCTTTGCTCAAGTAATCCACACACAACCTGATTATGCTTCAATGATATCTCCCTTATGAGATCATAAGTTTGATGCCTTCAATGTCTCCCCTTCCTTATGAGATCATAAGTTAGGTGCTTATCAATTTATCCATATATGATTTTTCCATGAGAAGGCCTCCTTATATAAGCTTGGAGAGATCCAACCACCTTAGAGATTATTGGGATAGGTTGAGGATCCTTCTGCATCAGTTGTGGATCCTCCCTAAGATGTAGCCTTGACCTTAGATTCAAATCCAACTGATTTCCAGGATAAGGGGGATATTTCCCTGATTCTCCTTAACAACCCCAAAATTTTCTGAAATAGGCTAGCGCTCCCCCAAAAGGGTGCATAGGGCACTGCAACTCTCTCCCAAAGAAGGCTAGGGAGTGTCGACACTCCCTGACAGTGGGTAGTGGAGCGTTGCCTTTCAAAATTCATTTTTAAGTAGTTTTCTTCATGGAAAAAGCTTTGTACTTTTCATCAAATGATTTCTCCTTATTAAACCAGTATTTGAAGGTGTCTTAAGTGTACTTGTGATGTCGTTAGAGACACGACATAGGCAATATGACAGTATGATGTTTGCAACACTGGCAACACTTGAGGACAAAATGCGACACTTGCGACACTAGTAATGATGATAATAGGTCATCATTGGAGTGAGTAATTTTGATGTGTAACAGATTGCCCCCAAAAGTGCAAATTTAGAAGACGTGAACTGATGAATGAAGTAATTTGTATACTTTTTTTAGCAAGGGTATGGACTCAAAGAACCTGGAAGAAGCTACACACAACCATCAAACAAATATTATGACATGTTTCAAACCCAAGGCAGGCATACCTATGCTTGAGTGATAAAGACTTTCAAGGTATCACAAAAAATACAATGTAGATATATACTCCCACGACCTGAATTGATTGTAGCCATGAAGAATACACAGTGGATCCATGAGACGACAAGACATAGCCATGACCAATACAAAGTGGATCTATGTGAGAGTATATGTGTCAATGTTCAAGAGAAACTCTGTCGCAACCTAGGCAAAGTGTATATCAGAGTGATTACTCAACCCAGGGTCTTCCTACCAATCCTGATGTAGTATGAATCTAACGATGTGAATAGATGTCTTGATGTCGAACATGGCAGAAACCACTTGATTACTAGTCAATGAGGTGAACCACTAACAAGTGTGAGGGAAATCACCATTCATGCCAATGATTCCCAAGGTACCCTAGTACATTCCAGCGAATGTGAATAGATGCGTTGAGTTTGAACATCCATGGAATCATCCGAACAGAGGTTAATGATGTAAACTGTTGTCGGACGTGAGGAGGCCTGCCATTGAGGCATGCAAGTCCCAAGATACTAACTGGTTTCTAAGTCTAGTTCCTGGATAATGTGCTGAAGTCGACAGGAACAAAATATTCAAAGGAGGGCCTTGATGTATCCCCCATCAAAGACACGAAACAGACACAAAGATGTAAATTGGTGGATCAAAATAGCACAGACTGACATGGGTATTGAAAACAGGAAATTTGTGATGGTTGACTCTCGAGGCAGATATTCCCTTGAACATTGAGGTGCGACAACAAAAACATGATATGGACCAAAACATGATAATGCAGTGGATACCGTGACTTTTGTCAGGTGACCCAAAGGATTAAGGAAACTCAGAGGATTGGTTCAATGCAAAGGTTCAATGGATTGAAATGTGTGCAAAGACAAAGTGACGTGTTCAAGGGTGACTATAAGGGTGACTATTGATGTTCTCAAAAAACTTCTTGGCTTACTTCTTTCAATTCTTCCCCCATCCAGATAGACGAGTACCTATTTTTGATTTAACAAGCTCGAGGAGGGTAACACATGCTCGATATAACTCACCTTCGGTAATTCCCTCTTCCTTTGTTTAATGAACTGGAAGAAGTAAGGGTTCGGTCCCATATGGGCCCTTCAATGTATGATTGCTTAACGAGTCTAGAGAAGGTAAACTCGATGGTTTTTAATATTTAGAGAGTCTAAAAATGACTTAAAGAAGACTCCAGTGTTGTCCTTTTTCCTAATTTTAGTCTCACGAGGCTGAAATTATCACTCGAAAGATGCCCTTTCAAACCTTTTAATGAGTGGGAAAAGAAGCAAGATCACTCGAAAATATTTTCATGTTTAGAGAGTCTGAAAAGAGCTTAAAGACGACTCCAGGGGGTTCCTTTTTCGTATAACCATTACGAGTTTTAAAAAGTGATAAAAGTATACTCGATTATGTTCTCATGTTTTTGCGAGCATGAGAAAGAACAAAGACTAAGCTCGATATTGGTTTCATTTTTATACAAGATTGAAACAAAATTAAACTATGATCATAAAATCCCAACGTAATTTCCAAAGGGATACCTATGGATGGTTGGTACTATGCCCCCATATTGAAAATCTTGCGGCATAACTCCAAAATGATAATCAGAGGCTAGAGACCTGCCCCCCCAAGCTTCAATTCATTCCCCGACTTTGAGGTTGTCACCAATTTCTGTACTAGATGGAGAAAAAGGATAAGGGTGGATGAAATGAAGGTTCAAACATGAGACCTAACGAAAGATTCGACTCAAAAGGAGAGGTGACTGTTTCATTATTTAACGAGATTGACACAGGAAAAGAACTATGCTTAAGGCTTCGTGTTCAATCCCTAGATTTTTGTTTCATTTTTTAAGGAGCTTGTTATAGAGAGGAAAACTATTCTCAAGACCTCTATTTCATTTTTTAACGATATTTCCACAAAGAATAGAAACTATGCTCATGGTGTCTGTTTCATTTTTTAACGAGCTTTCTACAGAGAGGAAAACTATGCTCATAGATTATGTTTCATTTTTTAACGAGCTTTCCATAAAGAAATGAAACTATGCTCATAGCTTCTGTTTCATTTTTTAATGAGCTTGCTACAGAGAGGAAAACTATTATTGTAACTTCTTATTGATCATGGCTTCCAAGAGGATAATGCCCTAGAAGGAACACATGTCAAGGGACAAACATCAATCATGGCTTCCAAGAAGTCTTCACTAGATGGAAGAGAAGCACTCTGGAAAAAATGCATGTCGACAACCTCGATAAGGGTAGGGAGATATGACTCTAATAGCCCTATTGAAGAGATCACCATGTCAACTACTGGATCTAAATCATCAGGAGTTGAAGTCACGGGAGATAATGCCACATAATTAACAAGTGGTGGGGGTGATACCGTCTGCATATAAGAACCATTTAGTGAGGTAATCCAGTCAGGACCAATGAATGAAAGTTGATCAATAGTCACAATTCTTCCATTGTGAGGGAAATATATCACACGAAAAAAGGTGGACACAATAGCTTTCATGACATAGACATAATCCCACCCAAGGAGTAAAGCAAAATCCAAGAGGTCTTGGACTACCATGACATCAATAAAGACAATTTTCCCTCCCAAAGTTATAGGAAACTAAGGAAGGGTCCCTAAAGGTTGACTGGTTCTTCTGTTAAAAGATAACAGATTCTATGTAACTGTTGCAAGTTGAGGACAACCCAAAGCTCACCAATAAATAGAGGAAAAAATACTAATGGACGCACCTTCATCTATTAGCGTCTCAGGAACGTCCCGAGCACAAACTTGTACTTTAATATGGAAAGGAATGTGAGAGGTAAGACGAGGTCCAATTAGCGCACCCCAATAAAAAAGGATGGCATCATTACTTGGAGGGGGTTTCACAGGAGAAGGGGGAATTCCCCCCAGCATGGTAGATTCTGTATCAACGAGAAAAACGTGGGCAGTATCGGGTTTAATCTCTAGAGGGAGAGTAGGATCGACCGATGATGGGATCGAATCGACCAATTGGGTTTTATTCTCCGAGGGGAGATTGGGGTCGACAGATGGTGTAACTGGAGCAACCAATTTGACACTCTTCAGAGGAGGAGTGGGATTGACCGATGATGTAACTGAAGCAACCACTTTGGCACTCTTCAAGGGAGGAGTGAGATTGACTGATGATGTAACCAGAGAAACCACTTTGGCACTCTTCAGATGAAGGGTGGGATTGATCGAGGAGAGGACTGGATCAATCACTTGGGTTTCACTTTCTAGATGAAAAGTGGGGTTGATCGATGATAGAACTGGATCAACTACTTTGGGTAGTGGTTCAACTGAGGATGAAACCAGATTGGCCACCTGATCAACTAGACTAACCGGGGATGGAACCGAATTGACCAGTCCATCAACTAATGCTAGGTTGGGGGAAGTCTTACGATAACCAGTTGGAAGTTGAAGATTTTACAAAAGAGAAGAAGCCTCATCCATATGAGGACAAAAGTGAGAGTAATGATCACCTTTGCATAACATGCAAGGAAACTTGACAATTGTCTTCTTATTACCAACCTTAACATCACTAGTTGACGAGATGTCACCAAAATGTCCAACAGGGGCTGATGACGTGGAAGACCACATTTCTAAGGCCTTGGGAAGACCAAGGCAATCCCTCAGAAAGTGGCCACCCTTACAAATATTGCAAGGGAATTTGGGTTTCATATTCTTCGTTTTAATATTATCGACCTCATCAACACTCCCAGTACTATTAACAATAGCTGGTTGCTTGGATCCAACATTTGATGTAGTTGGAGGCTTGGTCCCTTTCTAGTTCTTCTTCTTCTCTTTCCATTTCTTTGTATTCTCATCAACCTATCTACTTGCTTTAGATATTTCACTAGGCGAAGAAGGAGAAATGGAAGGAGACCTGACAAGCAAAGAAGGAGAAAGGTCAACATGAGGTTGATATGTGGGTGGTGTGCTTACATATGAAGCACCTGCATTCAAGCTCACCGGAGTGGAAAAAAAACATATTGGTAACCCAATTGTGAGACCTGGAAGGTTCAATGTAGCGATGTAAGGAGGACCAACGTTTCTGTAAGAAGGAAAAACAAAGGGTTCCCCTGGAAAAGGGGTTCCTTCATTGGTCATTCCGGGAACTGATGCCATAAAAATAAATATCCAACCTAGGTTATGCTAGGGAGAAAAAATAGCACATGCTAAAAATCTAGTAAGAAAGAAAGCAAACAAAACCTTCTCACAATGAGCACACTAGTTGGTGATGAAATCCAACGTCGTGGGAACAAAGTAAGAAGGGGTTGAGATAGAGCGGGTGGAAAAGTTACGTTGATGACCTGCTTAATGGACTTACACCCTGGTGCAAATTCCCACACATAATTGTGGGTATACCCTCCAAGGAGCTAGAGTAAGTTTGGCCAACGTCGATTCCAGGTACTATGAATACTTGCCCCTCCAAAGTCACCTTGTGTAAAGACACTAAAGAGATAGGCCACTAAGGTTACCAACTACAACAATGATGCCTAGGGAAACAATCGACAATCCAATCCATGCGCAAGGGCAGGGTATCTAGCCCAAAATCAACTTTAAAGGCTTCCACTCATCATTGTGGGTATACCTTCAAACGACCCCCATAATATGCGCAATCCCTACACCAAGACCAACAAAGCAGGGTGAGTAACTCTGCCAGTCTTAATGCGACCTCAGGTTTAACCCTTGTGTGAGAAGGGCTTCCCAGGACAAAATGTAGCAATTGGATTTCACCGCTCCCTAACACAAGATCCTATGTTTGTTTACAGTTTTGGAAAGTTATCTTTCACACCTATTCCAAATCCCTACAACTAATCTAATGTATGTTTGCTACTAGAAAATATAAAAATTTCTAATAAATTTTTAGTTTAGCGCTTGATTTTTAAGGCTGTTGTTACTCGAAAGGAAAATGGCATGGACAATATGGTGTTTTGACTAACTCAAAAGGTATGCAAAAATATGAAGATGCAATCTTTTCACTTCGATGAAAACTATACTACGAGAAGGAGAAAACATTCATCATTCTAGATGCACAATGTCCCAAAATGCCAAAAACCATGCCATTCCACTACTTCAAATGCAAGCTAGTTTCACTACCCAAAAGAAAAAATGAAATTATCTTCTTTTTATTATTATTATGTATACATAAAGTAAATACAAAACCTTCAATGCTCCACTACTTTCAATCAGGAGAAAGAGTCCTATGTAGATGCAAAAGACACGAAGCAAAAGGGCTACAAACAAAGCACACACACAAGGCAGTTAGGTATGAAACAAAACAAGTAGAAAATTGTTCTAACAAGAAAGAACACCATCAAGGATTCTACAACCAATCAATCATTCAAGGAACACAAATAAAATGCAGAGAAGAATCCAAGAAAAGATAGGGAGAAAGAGAAATCACTCAAACCTGTCCTGACAAAACACGCAGCTAAAAAAGGCAATCTCACATTTCTGAAAAAGGTTTCAAGCTCCAATCAAGAAAACAAGGAGTGATAATAATAAAAAAACTTCAAAAACCAATCCAAACAAATTCACAAACCAACCAAAGACTCTGGGTAAAGAGCTATGCAAAACAAGCTGCTAAAGATTGAGCAGAAGAAGGAAAAAACTCTCAAAAAAGAGACTAGTGCTCCCCTAGAAGGGTGCACAAACTATTGAAATTATCCCTACAAAATTGTAGGGGAGCATTGACACTCTGGTATGGCCTACAGGGGTGCATTGGTCCTCCCAGAAACTCAGAAAAAGAGCCAAAAAATTGCAAAAAATTCACCCAAAATGCATAAAAAATGGTGAAAATGCTAGTGAAGGTAGGAGAAGGCTAATGGATCATAAACACATAGAAAAAGTGATCTGAAAGATGGTAAAAGGGCATGGATAAACCATGTAAAGACAAATAGGATTCCTTTCCCAGTGGATTCACCATTTTCTATTACAGAGAAATCTCCCTGCATACAAGTGGATTCTCTCTTAGACTCTAGACTCCTAAGGCCAAGATAGAAAGGGTGCTAAATTTGGACACTGACATACTTTTAGATCTAATTAAACCAATATATAAAGAAGAGGAAGAAAGGGGTACCTTTTTAATGGCGTTCTTCCTTGCGCAGTCCAGGTTGAGCTTTGATGTCCAAGCTCCTCGATAAATCCTGCAAATCAAACAAAGACGGAACAAACTTCCTATTCTACTAGGATTAGTTTAAACCAGATCTATCTAATATAGACAAGATCATGTAGAACAAACAAAACCTTGAAATAAATAGGCCAAGAACATGTGTATATTAATGAGAAAAATAGAGAATACTGTTGGCAGCCAATAATATTTTTTCTATTGCCCTATAAGCTGCCTACACCTAAGTCTTCTGAACTTCAAATTGTTGTCGCATATTGCAAATAGACGATATTTTTATTCCTTGCGACGTTCGCAAATTAGTCTCCATTTGGTTTTCATGACTGAAAGCGTGAAAAATTCTCTATCGTTATTTGAACTGTCATGATTGATATTCTGAATGGCACTTATCATTATGTGGATGAATGTATTTTCGAACTATGCCTATTTGGACATTTTTATTGGTTGCGTAATTGGATTTTTATTTAATTGGTAAGGCATTGAGCATGAAAACTTATGTTTTTTTGAAACTTCCATAGTTATTGAATTACATAGGGGTCATGGTTTATTTTTGGTTTTATATATGATGTGATCCTTATTGTTATAACTCTTGCCTTGTCGATTTTATGGAAACGAATGTCACAATGTTTAAAGCCTTTGATTAAAATGTTTGGTTATGCAATGGCGCATTGGCTAAACATATGGGTTTGATTTCATATTGAATATTCAAGGTTTGAAATAATACATTGGCACATTGGTATGTTATCCACCGTTTGATTTTTGGGTTGGCCGATTAATATGGTTTGAACTATGTTTTGATTGATTGAATGGAAGTTGTACTTTGTCATTACTTCTTTGCATGGCGGTGAATAATCCCACCACCCTCGCACGCACACATTAATGTTTCCTCTTTCATCGTTCATAGTTGTTAACCCAAGTGACTTTGCTCTTTTGTGTTGTTGTTTTCAACCCAAACCCTTACCATGCACCCGCACCATGGCTCCAGTCGTGAGGGCTGAACCTAACGGTAGCCAGGCTCTGTTGATGTTCGACAGTGCTCACAGCGACCTTGAGGAATTTGGATGGCTCCCGTTCATACAAAATTTTGATGGTTTTAATCCCTACGTGGCTCGACAATTCGCATTAACCTTTGATGGCTGTCGAGCCAAGGTCGGGGATATCCAATTGGAAATTGATGAGCCATTTCTCAGTTTAGCTACGGGTCTGCCTGCCACTGGACAATGATGGTCCAAGAACTGCAAAGTAGAAGAGGTCCCGTGGACACTGCTCTTCCAGTCACGTAAGGTTAGCTCCTGTGACAAAGGTTTTCCCGCAAACATGCTCAAGCAACGTTGGCATGATTTGCTTATGATAGTCAAACAATTTATCACCTGCAAGGGTCGATATGGTTTTGTTTTCTTACACCACCTTCATTTGCTTATGGTTTTCATGGGTTATGAGCTTAATATGCCTTATTACTTGCATAGAAGTCTGTTTAAAATGTCTAAGAGATATAAAAGGAACCAGGCTGATAGCAGCCTTTTTCACTACGGGCTGGTTAAAATTATTGTTGTTTATCATTTGGGGTTACATGGAGATTGTTGGACCGATTTCCTTGCTCGAAATAACTTTGAAGACTCAAACCCTCCACAGGTTGACAAACCTGTGGTGAGCGAGGGTAAGACTGTGCCCCCGGTCTCCTACAACATCTTATTACCTAAACCCTTACCCGACTCACCTATCGACCTACCCCACTCTGTGACCAAGGATGCCGAGACTGTCAAGCCTGTGGCTAAAAGGCCTAAATCCAAACCTGCTGTGAATTCCAAAGGCAAAAAGAATGCTCATTTAATCTCTCGTATGGCGAGGAATAAACTGAAACCCCCTGTCAGTCCCGACCCTATCGTTTTGAGCGAGGACTCTGATTCAGAGGTCGAACATTTTTTGGCAAGTGAATACTCCTATTCCGAAGGACTGTGTGCTAAACCCTAGTTTGACTTCGTGTCGAACCTATTACCTTGCTTGCAAAACGACCCTGATTACCCTGGCATCAAGCTTCCATGTTCTACCCCCGGTCACTCATCTAAACCCTCTCCTGCTCTTCCTGAACCTGCTATGCCACCCTGTGATCAATGCGGCTCATGGTTGGAAAGGTATTATCTGGATGTGCCGATGTTACAGTCAAAGATTAAATCTTTGGAGGACCAGGTTACACTGCTTACTCGTCAAAAGACTGAGCTTCAGACCACCGACAAGAAACAGAGGACAACTGGTTCTATTTTGTTTTAAAATGTGGAGTCAGCTACAGCGGTCGTGAATTCAAAATTGGCATAATTTGAGCAGCCTCACTGGTATGTCTATCACATGTTTATATAACGAATTCAAATGCTTTCAAATAGCTATGCTTACAGTGTGATTTTGCTCTGTCACATTATATGCATTATGTACATGGTTATGTTTTGATTAATATTGTTTCCCAGTTTAGCTTTGATTGGATTCTGTCGCCGATTTGATTGGATTTTAGTATGAATTTGATTGGTTTCAATTAGCTTAATTTGGAATGTTCTGTTGCTAATTGAAATCGTTTCTATCCTTCCTAAACGCAAGTTGTTTCTGGTATTTCAATTTTGAACACAATCCATGTTTCGATTCAAATTGGTTATATTGTATACGATATGGTTGGCAATAATGGTAAATTGTTACTGTTTTGTTTACATATGACTTTCAACCAGCCCGGATACCATTTGGATTATGTTTAATATCATTCCATTTTATATTCATCCAAATTGTGAATTGATACGAATCGTAACAGTTGTACCCAGCCTGTTGACTCGCGTTGGTTTTCTCCACCGTATGATCAGTCCAATTCATACTGAATATAATGTTTAAATCCAGGATCACGAGTTGTTTCTATATTTAACTCAGTCACGATTGGTGACAATTATTGCCCGGTTTATGATTATCGATTCTATTGATGGTTGTGAGCACTATTTGATCTTGTCTGTTGACCGTGTAATGCTCAGCGATCGAAATCTTTGGCGAAATTTGGTTGATGCTGTTATGCGTGTTTTATTTGACCATAATCGTAACAGTCTTTCCATCTTTGTATTTGATTGAAACGACATGAATATTATGCTACATTGTTATAGCCATAATAATTGGATTATGATTGTGTTGGATTAGATCGTATCTCATACGATATCACTCATTGATTGCTTCCATTTAAATTGAAACAGTTCTGTTACTGTTTGACCCGATTTTATGGTCAAAGAAAAATAGAGTATCCTACCTCTGTTATCGATTGAATCACTGTTGATTTTGTTTAATTTAAATGATAAACTCATCTGAAACATTAGTGATTCATTTTGAATGTTTGTTAAATGAAAATTGGATTGGAATATTTTAAAAAGATTTCATTTGATATTCATTTGGGCCTGTATGCTATTTTAGACTAGCTACAGAATTAGATGATTCTGTAGCTAAGTCTGTAAGATTAGATTTGTATTGTTTTGTTACTGAAATATCTTTCTAACTTGATATGTTTGGTCTATTGCAGATCAATTCTAAATTGCAATGGATATGATGAGCAGTTAGGGGATATTTCAAAGATTTCACTTGCATTTTAGTTTCCTAGTTTAGTTGATTATGGGATATCTCCCAGATTATGTAAAACTGTTTGATATTATCCACAGGGAGGTTTTACCCTGTGGGGAGACTTATATATACTTATTATTTTTGTAATAATGTTTATCCTCATTCGTGGGAGAACAAGGATATGGAGTTTTAATACAGACTGAAGCAAAATTTGGTGTTTTGTCACAGCTTTAGCTTCTCATTATATCAATATTTTGTTTCATGTTGTGTATATCAATTTGTATCTGGTTAATGACTA
>ML786485.1:1182310-1196360 GCA_009831015.1 Picea engelmannii | reverse complement strand
TCTGTGATGTTCTCTTGGGCCAGCCATATATGTGGAAACACCATGCTATCTATGAGTCTTGACCCTGTAGTGTCATTATTACTCTGGGGGGTCATCTCTACAGGATACCAGAGGTAGTTCCAACTACTGCCCCACCTAAACAGGGCTGCAAGGTAGTATCTCATACTAGAAAATTCATCTTCTCCACAATCTGTTCAAAGGGTGAACAGAAGGATACTGCAGCCACCACAGCTTCAGCCAAAGCACCTTCTATCCAACAGAAGCAGGTCGACAAGGTTGCAGCAAAGCACGAAGATTCCTTCTGCACATAGTCATCTAAAATAGCCAGACTGGTTAAAAAGGTCCAAACCTTCCAGCCACGGGTTCGTGACAGATTTCCACAAACTAAGCAGCGTGACTTCTCCATCAAGACAAGCAACTCACCAAGATGCAGATTCAACAAATGCTTTCCCCTCTCCCCCGGGAACTCAATGCAATGGAGACCATTGCTTCCTAAGGAGGGAGGATTGATCCAGGTGGATATCGGGGGCCACCCACCTTTTCCAAATGTCTCAAAACAATTTTCTGGCCATTTTGGCAATTTACTATTTTTAGTAGGTTTTCACTTCATGGCGCTAATAGAAATTTGGAAATAATAGTTCACATAAGCCCTCATGAGAATTTAGAGTAACATAGCATGAATTATCCATCATCCATTTGTTGTGAATAGAACCAACATTTGAACATCAAATAAGAACCAGATCTGATCCTCACATCTACAAGGGGGTCCCACCTACTAGTATTATATATATCGTTAGCTTATAATAATAGGCTTTAGAAATACTTTGTGGGCGAAATCCTTGTTGAGTTTTTTATCGTCAACAAACTGACGACTCCATAGGGAAATTTCTTTTCAACAGACTTATAATTTAGAACTCATGGTTTCACAGACCAAGAACAACAGGTCAAGAAGATATAACCAGGAAGATTATGCAACAGGGGGAAGTGAGTGGATTTAATGTAAAAATGGCCAGGAATTTGGGAATAACTCATGAAAAATGTTAAGTATGAGGGGGTTTATCCTTGTATGCATAATCATTCAACCATAATCTACTCTTTAATTCAAGGAGAAAAATTATGGACTTGCTCTTTTAAATTCTCACATGGATGAAGAAATAGAAAGCAGAGGCAAAAGATAACCAATTTCTTTAAAAGATAGCAGTGGAAGCAAATAAAAAATTCAAGTGCTTTCAGGGGAAACATCGTAACAACTATGTAAGCTAGATTGTTATTGACTAACAATATCCTGTAGGAGTTTTGTTGGCATTTTTTGCAAGAAAGAGTGTTATTGTAATTGATTTCAACCCTCAAAGTTTGTTCTAGACTGCTTGGACCTCCAACTGTAGCATCCAGACCACTCCTTTTCTCCCCCTTTGACATCAATGTCAAAGGAAACATGCTCCCCCTGAGTTGTTGCAGTACTTTTCGAAGGTATCATATATTCAACCAACACATACTCCCACTGACAGGATGGACTCTCTTAGGTGAAAGTAGGGATGACACCAAACTTCTAACGAAGATATTCAAAAGGTGTCTTGGCTAGGGGTTTAGTAAACATGTCTGCAATTTGTTCTATGGAAGGAATATAATTCAGCTGAACAACTCCGTTTGTAACCTTCTCTTTGAGAAAATGATACTTTATTGGGATATGCTTTATTTTTTAATGAATAATAGGATTCTTCGAGACACTAATGGCACTGGTGTTATCACAATGAAGTGGAATTGGATCAGTATAAGTTACCTTCAAATCTGCAAGAGTTTGTAGCATCCATAAAATTTGAGTGCAACAAGTAGTAGTAGCAATGTACTATGCCTCTGTAGTTGATAATGAGATAGATCCATGTTTCTTACTAATACATAATACTAACGAATCACCTAAGAAGAATGCACCTCCACTGGTGCTTTTTCTCTCATCCAAACAATTTTCCCAATCAACATCTGAATATGCAGTTAATTGTAAGTTTTGATTTCTAGGATACCAAAGACCATAATTCATTGTACCCTTCAAATATTTGAATATCCTCTTGACAACTTCTAAATGACTTTGTTTAGGGGCATATTGATAACGACTTACCATTCCAACAACCCGCATTATATCAGGATGAGATGTTGTGATGTACAGAAGACTGCCTATCATTGATCGATATGTTCTTTGATCAACATCAGGTGAAATATCATCTTTACTGAAATTGTAACCAACCACCATAGGTGTACTAAAATGATAGGAATATTCCATCTAAAACCTCTTTAACATCTCTTTCAAATATTGTTCTTGAGAGATAAATATCCCTGCAAAACTCTAATTGATTCGTAAACCAAGAAAATATGATAGTTCTCCTATCATGGACATCTCAAACTCAGTCTGCATTGAATTAGAAAACCACTGAATTGAAAGTTCATTAGTGCATCCAAAGATAATGTCATCTACATAAACCACAAAAACTAATAAATCATCACCTTCAAACTTTATATATAGATTACTGTCAACAATACCTTTCTTGAACCCTTTGTCCTATAGAAATTTGTCCAGTCTATGATACTAGGCTCGTGGTGCCTATTTCAGTCCATATAATTCCTTTTTCAACTTACAAACATAGTTAGTATTATCTGTCAGTGAAAAACCTTTAGGTTTCTCCATGTATACTTCGTCTTCTAGGTATCCATTAAGAAAAGATGACTCAACATACATCTGATATACTTTAAAGTTATTATGACATGCATAGGCTAGAACCATTATGATGTCTTCCAATCTTTCCATTGGTGCAAAAATTTCATCAAAATATTGTCCTTCAACTTGTGCATACCCCTTATAGACCAATCTAGCTTTATTCTTAACAATTTGTCCTTGTTCATTTATTTTATTCTTAAACACCTATTTGGACCCAATTAAATTCTTATTTGCAGGTCTAGGAACAAGCTCCCAAGTATTGTTCTTCTCAATCTTCATTGACCTGGCCATTTGCTGAACTGCTCTATTTTACCTCTCAACTACTCCATTTTGTTGTGGAGTTCCTAGGATTGTGTATTCTCTTTTGATCCCATGTTTATCACATAATTCCTTGAAATCACTTGACATAAATTATCCTCCTCTGTCTGATCTTACAACCTTTAATCCGTTGCCTTTTTTATTCTCATTTAAAGCCTTAAATATTTTAAATTTCTCAAATGCTTCATCTTTTTCTTTGAGAAAAGCAACCTAAGTGAGTCTGGAGTAATCATCAATGATCAACATGAAGTAGTTTTCCTTCCCCGTGCCTTCCTGTCTTGATGGTCCACATAGATCCATATGAACTAATTGGAGTGGTTTCTCTATTGAAGTAGAGTTCTTGGATTTAAATTGTGTCCTGGTTAGCTTTCCTACTTGGCAGGGTTTACACACAAAATCTTGTGGCGTTGATATTCTTGGAAGTTTTTTTACTGCCTCAAGATTTTTGAGCTTGATTAAGTGGTCAAAGTTTAGATTTCCAAGTCTCCTATTCCATAACCATCTCTCATCATGTTTGCTTAGATGACACTCTTATCTATCTTTTTTCAACACATATACATTATTATCTATCCTTATGCCTTTAGCCACCACTTGTCCTATTTACAGATTTTATCTTACAATTTTTGGAAGTGAACACCACTTCACATCCTCTGTCACACATTTGAATTACACTAAGAAAATTATATTTTATCCCATGTACAAGCAGGAAATCCTGGGCTTTTCCTTTGCCATTACTTAAACTCACCATCCCTTTACCCTTGATTTTACCCGGTTCATCATTTCCAAAGGTTACATTTCCTATTTTTCCTTTACTTATAGACATAAACTTATCCTTGTCTCCAGTCATGTGCTTGGAACATCCACTTTCTATATACCAGGGGTCTTTTTGTTTTTAAGTTGAAAGTATTAGACCATAATTTTCACTATCTTTCTTTTTCCATGTACTGGCATTTTTAGCTAAGGGTTTTATCTTTGTATCTGTTTTGTAATTCTTCAGATGGCAGTTTGCAACTTTGTGGCCGAAGTTATGAAAATTATATTATTCAAGCTCATTGTTCAATAGGTCAAAGTGTTTGGTGTAACTTTGTCTATTCATTGGCTATTTAGTTCTATGTTGCAAATATTGTTTATTTCTTGAACTTCTCAGTTGCATGTCTCTAAACTTAATTTGACAATTTGCAATCTTATGACCAAAATTAGAGCAGTAAAAACAGTAACCATGAAATAAATTTTGGTACATGAAGGATGGAATTATTCTTGGTATTTGTTGCTCCATCTTATGATATCTTTGTTTTTGATCAGGGATCATCTTATCTTTATTATATTTTGGTGATAGAGTACTCACATGGTCTGATTGTCTGCTGATTTGGAACTTGATCATCTTTACTGGCTCTTTGCTTTCTGTCTGTTTGATTCTTGAACGACTTACATAGCCTAAACCAATATTCAACAAAGGAGATCTCAGTTTTTTCAAAATGTAATTTAGTTCCGCTGAGGCTTTAATGATTGGAATATTTTGGAGATACAATGCTTTAAACTTCTCCATCTCTTTTCTGGTTTTTACTACCTCTTCTTCCAAGGCTTCACATCTTGCCTTGTTTTCTGATAACTGTTGTTTCAGAATGTCCTCTATCTTCTTTGCCTCTTCTAACTCCACTTTTAGTAGGGCAAAGTCTTCATCAGTGTTTTTACCATTCTTTTCAAACTGCATCAACAATCGTTTTTGTTTTCTCTTCTTGAGTCTGAGTCTGTCAATATCTTCTAAAACACTGATTAGTTCACCTTCCATATCAACCACAACTTTTTCATCATTAACATCATTTCCTATGTTTTTATTATCATAATCCTCTTTGGCCATAAGCACAAAGTCATTACCCTTATCTTCATGGGAAGATTCACTATCCGTGTCTTCTGAAGATTTATCATTGTTTACACATAAAATTTTCTTTTTACCAAATGTTTTGGGTTTGTACTTCTTTTCACCTTCAAAATTATGATCCTGCTTCTTGTGTGGAAACTTAGTTTCAAAGTGACCTATCTTTTGACAATTAAAACACTTGAAGGGAAACTTGCCTTGATACTTTCCTAATCCTTTCTTTAGTCTTCTTACAAAATTTTCTTCAATTTCATCAGGCTCGGATTCCTCATTCTTATATGCTTTAAAAGAAGCTTCTCTAGTGGTGGATTTATCTTTAATTATCCTCATTTCATATGCAATCAACGTTACTAGAAGTTGATCAAAATCCAAAGCTTTTAGATCATTAAGTTCTTCTATAGGAGATACATTGAACCTATCAGGCAGAGATCTCAAAATTTTCTGAACTAAAGAGGCTTCCTCAATTTTTTCACCAAGTGCTTTCATTGCATTTACTAGTTCTTCAACTCTCAGAAATTACTTCCCAATAGTTTCATCTTATTTCATCTATAGCTATTCAAATTGTACTTTGTAGGTTTGAAGCTTGGCATCCTTTACCTTCTCATTACCTTCATAACTACTAATGAGTTTGTCCCACATGTCTTTCGCAGTTTCTAAGTGCATAACTTTTACAAATTCTTCTTTTGCAAGCCCACTCAGAATAACATTCATAGCCTTAGCGTTGAAGCTGAATTCTAGCTTGTCATCCTTATTAGCTAGTACAACTGGCTTTACATAACCAATCTCTACCACATCCCAGACATCTGCACCTAAAGCCATTATGCAGGTTCTAATCCTAACTTTCCAGAAGACAAAGTTTGTTCCATTGAACAGGGGGGCTGTATTGGTTGAAGTTCCTTAATGAATTGAAATGTTTAAGTTTACTGATATAACTTTAAATAAAAGGAACCTACTCTGATACCAATTGTTGGTAGTACGGCTGCCATTACACCAAAACCCACAGGTGATTGGTAAACTCACCACTGCCAGATTTCAAGGATCCACGAGAGGCAATTAGTCCCTTGTCATGATACACCGGGGAGTGTTGACTACTTGCAATTTCGTGCAACAATATCCTTTGCTGCTGCTACTTGCTACACTCATATTTTATGGATGCTACAAAATATTGCATATTTGAAGGTAACTTATACTGATCCAATTCCACTTCACTGTGATAACACCAGTTCTCCATTCAAAGATGAAGCATATCCCAATAAAGTACCATTTTCTCAAAGAGAAGGTTACAAACAGAGCTATTCAGCTGAATTATATTCCTTCCACAGAAAACATTGCAGACATCTTTACTAAACCCCTAGCCAAGACACCTTTTGAATATCTTCGTCAGAAGCTGGGTGTCATCCCTACTCTCACCTAAGCGAGTCCATCCTATCAGGGGGAGTATGTGTTTGTTGAATATCTGATACATTCGAAAAGTACTGTAACAACTTAGGGGGAGCATGTTTTCTTTGACATCAATGTCAAAGGGAGAGAAAAGGATTGGTCTGGATGCTACAGTTGGAGGTCCAAGCAGTCTAGCGCAACCTTTGAGGGTTGCCATCAATGACAAAGGAGGAGATTGTTGGAATTTTTTGCAGGAAAGAGTGTGCTTGTCATTGATGGAAACAATAGAAGGTGGAGCAGAAGGAAGCGTAAGCTCAGGAGGATGAGCGAACAATATGCATAGATCACAGCTCAGAAAGGAAAGCACGGTACAAAACATAATGGAGATTAAATATCAAGAGAGTTAATGAATGAATATCAAAATCTCAGAAGAGATGGCGCGATAAAACTCAGATCAAATCAAGACCGTCGGATCTGCAAGCCAGATCAACAACAGGGATGAATTGCGGGGAGCGAAAGATGAATTAAAATACTTGCCAGTTACAATCCTGCAATCTGTCTAGATCATCAGATCTCATAACTTCAAATATTTACGACTGTGGTTGATCCAACAAATAATGAGTTTAATTTAGATTAAATCGTGACCGTTGGATGCACAATCGCCAAATATATGCCAGGGATGAATTGCAGAGACTGAAAGGAGAATTAAACATCACGCTTGTTCCAATCCCTCAATTAGTCAGGACCATTCGATATTATAACTTTGAATATCGACGATTGTGGTTGACTCACCAACAACGAACAACTTCAAATTGCAGAGTTTGGGTGTCGAGTTAAATCACTCACAAGTTGTGGTACTGCAATCATCGTCAACCGTTGATCTTCTTCGAGTGTCCTCACGACCATTGGATCACATTTTAGTGGAAGGACAGGATAATCCAGAAGAGTTGCATTGCAGAAAGATTGAGCCGCCAATCTAAGATCCTGATCAACGAACATGATTCACTTCGGATCTGAAGACACGAGGAGGTTACACTCTAGAGAGCTTGAGATTTGAAATTCCTGAAATGCGAATTTTTGTCAGTCGTTGGATCATTCCAAGTGGAAGGACATGATACACCAGAAGAGCTACATCGCAGAAATATTGAGCCGTCAATCTAAGATCCTGATCAATGAACATGATTCACTTCAGATATAAAGATGCAAGGAGGTTACACTTTGGAAATCTTGAGATTGGAAAAACCCGAAGCTCGAAAATCCAAAATTAATAAGGACCATCGGATTTGGAGGACATTCGAGGACCGTTGGATCAGTGTTGTTGGTCAGCAAACTATGTTAGTAGACCATGTCAGTGAATACACATGGCATAATCAGATGATGACAAGTGTTAAGAAGAAATTGGCTTGTACCATGTCAATAAGTGACTTAAGCAAGTTACGTCACTATGGGAGAATTTCTTCGGGAGTTTCACCACCAAGAAATGTCAAAAGTCCTAAAGTTCCAAAGGACGAAGGTCTAAAGTCACTCTTAGCCGTCGATCTAAGATACACCGGGAGTTAGGATGACCATTGATCTGAAAGGGACATGCGTCAGGTGATCCACAACTTCAGAAGGTTGTGGATGGGGAGAACATGAAAATTGTCGAAGAAAAATATCGACCGTTGATCGTCAAGGGAAGTACGTGTTAGCTGATCTGAGATTTCGGAGAAATCTCACTTCAAGGATTTCTAGTTGAAAGTTGAAATCGCTGAAGTCTAGAGACCTGAAGGAGATCTCGACTGTAGATATGATGTCGGGTGCACTCTCATCCATTGATCAAGATATAGTGGAAGGACAATGTAAGTATAATATCCAAAGACTCGGAGTAAAAGGTGGCCATCCATCTCAATGATTGATTAAGTCTTGGTCGTCATATTAAGCCTTGTAAGAATCAAATTTGACGATTGATCTGTTTCCACAAAATAAATGTAAACCATCTGATCTATTCAGGAATTTTGATTCAAAAGTTTCAAAAGTTTTGAAACCCAAAAGTTCTGAAGGGTAAAGTGTTGAAGCTACGACATTCATCCATTTCAGGAGAATGAATCGTAGTTGTTGAATTGATAAGCGCTCAAGCGCTCGTTAAGCCCAGGTGTATGGTCACTGCCAATGATCACGTTAAGGAAGGGGATTAGAAGCCAAAGAATCCATAATTGACTGGCTGTAACTGACAGAGGAGACGAAGAGTTTCGACTACCATAGAAGCTAAGGAATCTCATCATAAAACCCACTGATGATGAACACATGGTGCTAACTGAAAGAGATAATGAAGAGTTTCCATGATGATAAGGAAAAGGACTCGAAGTGAGAAAAATATGCAGAACAAATAAGTGAGATGATTATGCTAGTTAGCTATGAAGTTGTGAGGAAGAGATGTAGTGAACAACCCATAGGGAAGAACAGTGACACAATGAAGAGCATGCAGAGGCATAACGGATAGAAGGGATATGGTGCATAAAGCATAAAAGGCAGGAGAATAGAAAGCACAAGTGATGCAAGTAGAAAGACACTGATGCAGGCAGAGAAGAGCAGTGTAGCAGAACAATGATGAGACTGGTAAGCCATTGATAAATGTTGTATCACTGTGATAAATTTAAGAAAGCAAAGATTTATATTTCAGGGTGGTAGGGAGGTGCTATGGAGGACTGTTGTCCTCAGAGTTTCAAGTAGGTGCTTGAACACAGGGATTTGTAGCTTCCATCTGGTTGTAGCCAAAAAAATCAGGGTGGTAGGGTGGTGCAAGTGAGAACTATTGTTCTCTGTTACACAGGTCGGTGCCTGTGTGACTGGAAGTTGGTGCTTCCATCTAGTTGGTGATGGAACACTCAAGGAGTTGGTGCTTCCTTCTAGTGGGTGCTAGAGAAACTAGAGAGTTGGTGCTCTCATCAAGTTGCTTCTTGTAAAATAGAGGTTGTATCCTCAAGAGGAGTTGGAGCTCATACGAATGATGATGTACAAACAATAAAGATTACTTATCATATCAAGAAGAAGAGGTTTTTCCCTTTATGGGTTTCCTCAGGAAATATCTGTCTTTGTATATTTCATGTGTGTGATTGATGTTGAATATTCTATTTCTTACTTCCCTACATTATTGTGATCGTCATTGAATGTTCTGTAAGGAGTTTTAAAATAGGCATAATTGTTTAAGAACAATAACAACTGATTCACTCCACCCTCAGTTTTCCAACAATTGGTATCAGAGCTAGAGGTCACGAGTTTGATACACACTTGGATCGCGCTGAGGGGGAGATTGTTGCATGAAATTGCAAGTAGTCAGTGCTCCTCGGTGTATCATGACAAGGGACTAATCACCTCTCATGGATCCTTGAAATCTAGCGGTGGTGAGTTTACCAATCACCTGCGGGTTTTGGTGTAACGACAACCATACTACCAACAAGTGTCACTGTGAAAGAACTGATCCAACATCTTATTCTTGACCAAAATCACCTAAAATATGAAAAGCAATAAAATCATGACAGAATTAAAATTGAAAACATTAAAACAAAAAAAACAAGGGACAAAAATGTAAAAGCAGCAGGAAATTGCTCAAAAATAGAAAGCGGAAATCAAACTACTGTAAAGAGAAAATCAAACTACTGTAAAGCGGAAATCAAACTACTGTAAAGCATAAATGAGAAGTAGTGAAAAAAACAAAAATGAAAGAAGATCTAGTCAACTAATATATAGAAAGCCCAAACAACGTTAAAACCTTCCAAGTTAGTTATACGTAATGTTTCAAGTGGGAACCGTTAGTTGTATAGGAGAATAATCGCTCCTGTAAATATTTTAGGATGTAAGAGTTAGTGCCCAAGACAAAAATGATTTTGAAAGGACCCAGCCATAGATTTTTAAAATTTAAAGTAATTAACAACCCTTTAACGTATACAATTAGATCATCAAGATAAATATGAATGCTAATCAATTTGTCAGGAGTTATTTGCATAGGTCTTTTAAAAGTGGTACTTGCATCAGGTAAGCCAGAAATCATACGTTCATAAGTCATGGTACCCCAATTAGTGATAAAGGTGGTTTTGTAAGCATCTTCCCCTTTTACCTTGATTTGATTGCAAAAAAAACTGTCAAGTAAGGGCATCATCCATGACTCTACAACTTGCTGTAGAATCACTCCCGTATTAGGGGGAGGAAAGTGATCTTTCATAATAGCCCGATGAAGTAATTTTCTTCATAAGATCAGTGATTTTTGGAACATGTATCAATTTGGATACCCATTCAGGGTATTTGGACGGAAGGGAGATTCCAACCTTCAAGGATTTTCCCAACTTCCCTCGAATAGTTGCTTCCTATGCGGGGTTGACATGTATTTGTTTTTTCCTAATTGGTTTCATGCCTTCCTTGATGGGGATAGTATGATGTATAAGACCAGGATCAAAACCACGAAGACCCTCATAAGACCAAGAAAAAACATTTTGAAATTCACCAAGTAGCTTGGAAAACTTCATTTCCTCTTCATCGGAACATTGGGCACCTATTTTAACATTCTTTGGAGACTCGGGTGTCCCAATGTTCAAAGAGATGGTTTTACCCACCTTCCTTTTTAAATCCTCTTATTTTTGTTTCTCTTTATTCCTACATCACTTGATGAAAATGAACTTTCTAGGGGAGTCAAGCCCTTAGGAATCTTGTCATCTTCCATGGATATAATTTCCTTGGGCTTAAAAGGTTCATTTTGAATGGAAGAACAAATGCTCTCATCATTAGGGAAGACCTGCCAAGATTCTATATTGTCAGGGATATATGGATGGTATAGAGATTGAAAAGTACAATCAGGTCTTTGTGGCAGAAGTTGCCAAGTAGGAGAGGCTTCAAAGACAACTAACCGATCAGCCATTAAGTTCAATTCCCTCTTAACATGAGTGATGTTGAAAGATAATAGGTTCAAGATAAGTACCCAAACAGTTTGGGTGTATCGTTTCATCAACTTGTTGCTAGGGGAGTAAATGTTACGTACAAGTTTCACAACAAGATCGGAGTCTCCAAAAAATGAAAGGTGACCACAACCAAGATTATAATCATTTTCAATTCCTAGTAATAAAGATTTGAATTTAGTGACATTGTTCGTGCAAGAAAACTCCAACCTATAAGAAAAGTTATGGATTTTTCCCACAGGAGAAATCAAGACAATACCAACTCCATGAAATTCATTTGAGTATGAACCATCAAAGTTCATGTGCCACATACCATCATCTAAATCAATTTGTTCCAAGGGAATGTTATCCTCCTTAACAAAGATTGAATACACTCCTAGGTCCTCTTCGATATAGTTCACATTATGGTGTGGGACACTCTCTATGTAAGGTGAAATCCTTCCCTCTCTAAGGACTATAATGTTTTACCATTTTAAGGAACGGATAAATGTGTCCTGTCGAGTGAGAGGTATCCACCTGTTAAATCTTGCTAATATCTTCCCAAGATGATTGAGTAATTTCTTACTGGCATATCAATTACCTAAATACTAAGGGTTGTTCTTATTTCAGGGTGTGCGCACAAAACTAAGGCCACATATTTAATCTCACCTATGTTCGTTTGTTGTAGACTATTATAGGAGAGAATGCTTTTGGCATTTTCATTTGTACAAGACAAGACTAGATCTTCCATAATAATCTCCAACATTACACTTGGGCCCAAACCACCATCAATGAGGAAACAATGGACAATCTTATCCATAATCTTTACATAAATACAAAAAGGGGGATTTTTTACAGGGTATCTAAAGTTATGTACACCTACTTTATTTACAGATGAATCCTCTTCATTTACCTCTTCATAGAGGTTTTCTACAACGAAAGTTTTTCCTTCCATGAATTGTTTCAGATGCCTATGTTACTCAGGGATGAAAACCATGTCCAAAAGGGTGGCATATGCTTTGATGCTGGCCAACTGATTCATATTATTGTATTTGAAAGAGGGGAGAGGGGGAGTTGTTTCTTGACAGTCAGGAACCTTAGGAACTTGAACCATAGCAGTTGGTGAAGATGAGCTTGGGATAGAATAATTGCGGGGAGGATGATATATTCCTTTGGGAGCATAGGATTTGTTCCTAGTATTGATGATCATGACATCTTTTGGATCTTCAAAATCTAGGACAACGATGATAGTTTCTGGTATCTTACCAAAGATCTTATCTCTGGCACTCTTCCTTACTTCACATGTGGCTTCCTCATGGTGTTCCTCACAAAAGTTACATCAACTTAGGGGAAATATAGCTTTAGGATGAAAATTATTTTCAATTGGATACCTAAAGGGGGATGCAAAAGAGGATGAAGCTCCAAGGGTGAGAGGGGAGAGAATTCCCTTTCTCTCATACACTATCATATGATCATTCATGTCTTGTACTAGCTATAGGAGGGCAGACATGTCTTTCTGTTTAACCTATTCTCCCTGGGGAAGACCTGTTCTTTCAAGCTATTCTTCGTACTCTAAACAAGTATGCAGAGTGGAACTAAGATCATCAATGGATTTTTCCTCAAGCCTATGGTGATAGGGGGAAGGTAATGCATGAAAGTGGCTTGGTTATGAGGTCAAATGCATTCAGGGATTTGATTGTATAACTTAGTGAAACACAAGTTGAAGGATTTGATGGTCTCACCATCTTTATAGGCGATGTTATTATACTCTCGTAACTACTCAGCTGGGATTTTAGATTTCTCATAGGTGGATATGAACCAATAAACTAACTCCTCCCAAGAAGACAAAATCTTAGGAGGAAGGTCAAATAAATCGGCTGCAACCTTCCCTTCCAAGGAATTGACAAATAAGCGCATGAAAGTATCATTTTCATTGGCTCTTATATTGTGACAAGCATAAAAAAATGCTACTAGGTGTTCATGTGTAGTAATAGTGTTATTTCCCGAGAACCTAGGGAGATGCTCTTTGAATTTTTGAGGTGGATGAGTAGTAGGTGCTAGGTTAAGAGGACATGACACATGCCATAGTGTGGTTGTGGCGTCTTCTTCAAACTAAAAAATACCATACTTGTTAATGACTTTGGTGGGATTCATGGTAGATTGGACATGGATATGGTGGCTATATATGCTACCAATCGCCGATGAATATGAATACTGAGAGGAGGAAGCACTTCCAGTGCCACTAGAGCCACCACTAGATGCCATCTTGTGGGTGATAGGCAAGGGATAAAAATACAACAACACAACGTTCCTTCTTCCTGTTTCAACAATAGGTTTAATTTAATGTGATAAGCCTCTTCTTATTCTAGAAACACGAGAGTCTAAGAACATGAAAGTAAGGCCAAAACTGAAGGAACAAGAAGTTTATTATTGATTACTAGGTTGTCTATGCCTAGCTTCCCAATGTTCTTGGGCATTAATACCTTGTTCAATTGCTTCCCATCAATGATTAAGCTCAGCATGAGTATTGGTAGTGTCTAAAATGGTGTTGAATAGATTCAAAGCAATGTTGGTCTGATCTTGAAGACCAGGCTCAATATTGGGCTGCCTTGCAACATGCACAGTCATTAAGAAATAAAATAGTCAAAGAATTAATATCAGAAACTAGATGTATTCGATGTTGATACTGAGAGGGGGGTGAATCAGTATCAAGTACAATTTAAAAACCTTTTTCAACTTATACTTAAACAATTCAATTATATCCAATGAGAAATGAAAAATAGTATAAGAGTTACACCAATACACCACAATACACCATGCACAATATATGAGAAATAATCAATAGTTTTTGTTCAAGGGAAGTAA
>ML786485.1:1153766-1164322 GCA_009831015.1 Picea engelmannii | reverse complement strand
CTATTTGGAAAATACACACGATAATTATGGGGTGTTTCTGTGTACCCCACAAATATCCCAACTTCAGCAGTCGGTTCCAGCTTCTTCCTGGCATCCTTGTTTACATGCACATAAACAGATGAACCACAAATTTTTAAATGCGAAACATCAGGTTTCTTACCAGTAAAAGCTTCTTCAGGTGCACTCATGCCAAGTACTCTATGAGGACAACGGTTCTGCACATAAACCGCAGTATTGCATGCTTATGCCCACAAATGCAATGGTAGGCCTTGATCATGCAACATCACTCGTGCTGCACCCACGATCGTTCTATTCTTTCTCTCCACGACCCCATTTTGTTGTGGGTTATGAGGCGCTATGAGTTCTCTTCGAATTCCTTCTCTACTGTAGAAGTCTTTGAATTCACTAGAGATGTATTCTCCACCATTATCGCTCCTTAGAGCCTTCACTTGCTTCCCCGTCTCTTTCTCCACCAATGCTTTAAACTCATAGAACTTTGAGAATGTTTGATCCTTCTTCTACATGAAGAATATCCAGCATTTACGAGAAAAGTCATCAACAAAAATAACATAATACCTATGTTTTGTTGTTGAAGCAACCGAGAATGGTCCACACATGTCCGTGTGAACTCTCTCCAGGATTACCAAAGCACGGTTCTCCGTTTCATGAAAAGTGGACTTTACATACTTCCCCAGGGTGCACCCCTTACACTGATCTGACTGAGCAAGTGTTCCCCTTGGAAGTCCAGTAGATATTTTCTGCATGATCTTCAAGGCTCCATGATGAAGATGGCCTAATCTCATGTGCCATAATTATCCCTCATCCTGGCTCACCACTGTTTCTGCCTTGCCTATCATGGCACCGCAGCCATCTACCTGCAACATGTAGAGATTCTTAACTCGAATCCCTATCTTCTTGACTTGACCTGTTTCTTTATGTCGCAAGTAGGCTATACCACTACTAAAAACAACATCATAGCCTCTGTCCTCCAACATTGCGACTAAGACCAAGTTTTACTTCAGACCTGGAATATGCATAACATTTTTCAATTGAAATGGTTTACCTGACTCCCTCTGAAAGGTAATGGTACCAATACCAGTTGCACTGTATTTTCCATCATCGCCCATCTCTATATGCATTGTGATATCTTTCTCCTCCAATTCAATGAAAGAATCTTTATCTCCCGTCAATGAAAGACTCTTTATCTCCCAATCCAGGAATTTTTCCCTTCCATTGACAGAGTCTTGATAACTGTGCGAACTCCTAGGAAGCCCTAATAGTGCCAAGCTCACCAAATCATCAGCAGTGACTGTTATTCCCACACTTCCAAGCTCATCCCGACATTGGAAAAACTTTGTGAGATATTTTGGAATGGTGTCGCCTTTCTCCATCTTAATCTTCCTGAGTTTATCTTTGAGTGCCAATTTCCTATGGTCGCTACTATTTTGGAACGGATCTGTCAAAACCTTCCACATTGCATATGGTGTGGTTTTCCCATGGAGACTTGAGACAATGTGGTCTCGTACTCCCTCCAACAGAATCCTCCTCGCCTTTGCTACTTTCTTTTTCCATGCATCAAGGTTTGCAGTGTCTTTCGCATCCGGCTTAGGAACATCTACGTCAATGTAACCCTTCAAGCCATTGTCTTCGAGCACTGCCTCCATCCTGTCCTTCCATGCAATGTAGTTAGAGCTGCTCCACTATTAGGGTGAGGGAAGTTCACACCTTGCTAGTGTATTTTCCTGCGAGAATTCCAATGAAGTTCGCACCCTGCCTTTGTCTAGGGTGAGAGAATTTATGTTCTTGAAAACACCAGAAGTTTTCAGTACTAGAGTTCGCACCCTGCTAGAGACGGGACCTACGAGAATGCAATTATGTTCGCACCTCACTTTCGTGACTCCGTGGCCTCCGTGGCTCTGATACCATGTAGAAATTTCAATACAAATTAATGTATTCCTGCGATTCTCCTGATCTAACAAGTTTCTCTATTGTTAAATACATAATCGCTTCTACTATTACTTTTGCTGAAGCAATTAAACCATGATCACAACCACAATGCACAAAGTGAAATATCAATAACACATAACACAGAAGTTTTACCGGGAAAGCGTAAAGCTAAAAACCCCACTATCATATATTATGTATATCATGAATCATGAAACAATCTCATACAAAACTCTAATCCAAGAGCTCTCAGTACAATACAATCGTCTCACACTGTAATACACAAATTAGCAAATACATGCACCAATTCCTGTGTCCAGACAGCCTGCCTCCTCTGCACAAACTCTGTAATCCAAATTATCACAATGAATCGAATGAATACAATTGCCTTGTTTGCAAATGCTCATAAGCATATCCATTGCATGTGTGAACAAATCACAACTGATATCCAAACTGTCCCTTTCACCTATTATCTCAACTGGTGTCCATTGGAACTAACATGCATGTAGTTAACCGTGGCGAATCTTCAGTTGCATGTGAGTTCACCGATTAACTGAAATCTCACTAGTGCATGTTTAGTTACAACCAGTACAACTGATATTAACTCACTTAAATACACTTATAATTCTGTTACAATTCCAAATCACTCAGTTATGAATGAGATAATAGATTAATATTTATTATCTAATTTAATTAAGGGAAAACTAAATTAGACACATGTTTCTTGTTGACTTTTCAACAACCTTGATGTACAGGTTTCTGTCTATGCTTCCTTTCCATAGTTCATAGGGATTTTTGTGATTGTTTTTTCTGAGCATTATTATGTTTTGAATGTGAACTGTTGTATGCACTGCATGTGTCCAAACAATACATGTCAATTTGGAATCCATTAGCATTGTTCAAGCCATTTCCTATGTAATTATCATCCATTATGATAATATTCCTTTGTATGTGAACCACTCTTTGAACCAATCTATGAATCCATGCTCTCATCCACTTACATATATCTGTCCAAACCTGCTAAGTATTCTTACAAATCCACTTTCATATATCTGTCCACATGACTAGTTTTGGATTAGTCAACAACCCTAACTGGAAATAATCATAAATATGTACCTGTAATGAATAAAGATCTAAAAATAGTACACAATGTTCTTCTGTGTGTTTTATGCATTTCCTCTAGGTGTGACTACTTGGAACCTCTCAGAAAAGGAGTTATAGAAAGAATGGCATACCTTGTTGAATTCTTGCTTATTCTAAAGAGTGAACTTGTAGAGCGTGCCCCGCACATAATATTTGTTGTATGGATCTAAAAATTTTACATAGAATACCATAGATTGTACTCTAACCAACACATGTGGTATTACTGAATTTGGATATGTTATGAAGAAGTTATGACGTTTTTATCCAAACCACTTGTTTTAGACTAGTTTCAGGACTAGCCACAAACCCTATTTTCCACGAAGTGTAACTCCAAAAATACAATGACCCACAAGCTGAAATGTGTACAAAAACTACTTGGATATGTTTCCTCAGTGGCCTCCCAATTTCACGGTCTGAATCATTCTAGAAAAACAGGTATTGCGAAAATGGTGAGATGACCTGTAAATAACATACCTTAGAAAGCATCATCAAAATAATTTATCCTCCCTTGAATTTCAGCCTTCTTTACTTCACCTTCCCTTTGAAATTTGGCTTATATATCCTTTTGTTACCTTAGTCACCTGTAGATATTCAATATGCTCAAGTGTAATTAAAATGAGAGATCCTTGCCTCTTATTTATACTCTCCAAGTAGCTTCCTTAGAATCATCTTCTAGGACACTTTGTCCACATAGCCACTTTGTCCACATAGTCACCTATGTTCAACTTTGCCCAATTTTCCACTTGTCCATGTATCCAATAGCCACTTGACCACTTAACCCATTTTCCTCATTTTAGGGTTAACCTTCTTATAACCACTTTCCATAATTAGAAAGTTCTCCATTTACTTTATTATTTAAATAATCCTCCTTGACTTTGTCACTTCACTTTATTATTTAAATAATCCTCTTTGATTTTGTCACTTCACTTTATTATTTAAATAATCCGCTTTGACTTTGTCACTTCACTTTATTATTTAAATAATCCGCTTTGACTTTGTCACTTCACTTTATTATTTAAATAATTCTCTTTGACTTGGTCACTTCACTTTATTATTTAAATAATCCTCTTTGACTTTGTCACTTCACTTTATTATTTAAATAATTTCTTCTTTGCAAGCACTTTGACTTCTTTGACCTTTTGGGGTTTCAAGCCAATCATATGAGGGTCCTTCAACTTCGTAAGGCCATAACTCTAAGATTGTGAGGAGTTATGTGACGTTCCACATACCAATGGAAATGGCATGACATGTACTATCCATCTAGAATAGTCTTACCTACAAATATATGAAAACTCATACCATTATACATCAAACAAACTTGGGTCCATTACCCAAACGTTTGTGCTGCTGAAATTCGCTACCGGACTTTCTCCAAGGGTTGACATCAATCACTAAGGGTTGCCATCAATATACAATATCACTCTCCAATGGTTGACATCAATGAAAACCAACAATCCATACCAATTGTCCAACAACCTAAGCCAACCATCTGACAAAGGCAAGGGGATTGTAATTAGAAAAAAAGTGAAATAATGATAGGGGAAAAGAGTGAATACTATTCATAAGATTAATTAAGTAATCCATAAAATCATTATGTATTCAATGCAACGAACCAACACTAACCAATTACTGTGATCAATTAGCAATTACTGTGTGTATAATTTAACCATTTCTGTGTGTTAACTTGCTCACTGTTCACTTTTAAATCCTTAACACTTCCAATTACATAGTGCCATCATACTCAAAATAATATTCTTTCTAAACAACCTATATAAAGAATATTGTTTCCTTTCATTTCTTCCATTTAATATTAAAACAAAATTCCAATGAACATGTTAGCACTCTGTAAATTTTCTTAGGCTGATAGACAAACGAAAGAGGTAACTGTTTCAACCAACTTTAGAGCTGAGACACTAGCCGGTTCAACTCACAGAGGGCTCTCTCGTGTCACTTGATATTTTTTGGAAATTTGTGGCTAGATTTGGTTTGTTTTGGGAGGTTTTTTAATAGAGTTGTTGCCAAAGAAGGGGAGGAACACTCAGGGCTATGGAGTCAAAATTATGAAAGTGAACGAAAACAACGCATCAGATAATAGAACTATCCATAGGATAAAGGCTAAGCGAGGTGATGAGTCTGAGTTATTCTTAAAATTGAAATAGAGTGTAGGAAGATAAAGGAAACAAATAACCGCATCAAAGCATTACTGAAATGAATTCTGAATTAGTTAAGAAGACAATCACAGATTTTAAATTGCTTAAGCTAAGAGCATCGCAAGATGAATTCTGGACTTTTAACTCTCCAATTTAAATAGAAGAAAATGTAAATGAAATAACAGGTCACAGGAAATACATATGATGAAAGGAAACAAAGCTCATATCACCACCCTTTAGAATCTTTTCGTAGAGACTTCAAAATCTTCTGCATTTGTATTCAATTCAGATTCAAAATTTTTACAAAATAGAGTCTGATACAACCAAAAGGTTCTCTTGCACTTCTGCCAACATTAATTCATTCAAGTATCCCAATACTTATACAATCTAATAAAAAAATGGCTGAAACTGAAACATTTCAACTTCCATAACAGTTTTGAATGACATTTTTAGTATACAAAACGATTTAAAATAATTTACAAAAAACATTTCAAAATTATGGGAAATTTCTCTGACTGCTCGACTTCCTCTGCGCCATCTGTCTCGCTCTGGTCTTCTACCAGATCTGCAAAACTGGTGACACCTAGGGATCACTTGTTGGTTCCAGGGATGTTGCACTTTGTCTTTCCCAACTGCACGATTTCTTTCCATTGCGTATCAGAGGGGATTTCGTAATCCATCATCTCTTTAATCAAAATTTCCAAGTCAATGCATGTGGAATAGGACATAGTTTGCATGCCGACCTTCACTGTTTTAAACTTATTCAAAATTTCAAAATCTGTAGCCAAATAATCTACTAGACTTGGGCCTTTCAGACTTTCTTCAATATCTTCAAACTTAGAATGGTCCATTCTGCATTGCATGAGCAGAGAATGGTAGTATTCTTGATTGTATAATGGACCTTTGCCATCCAAAAATGATGCAAGGCCTTTGTTAAACAATTGTTCAAAGGCGTATTTAAACTCCTATATGTTGTGTTCCATTTGCATATCTTTGTTCTGGACTGATTTGAGTAGGTTGTGCTTGGCGATGATCTTCCTGGCTAAAATTATCAACGTAGTTTTGTCCTTCACTTCAATGGTTTGAAGATCAGAAGTTGGTAAAAGATTTAGTAAGTCAATAGCATTTTGGGCCCATTTTGAGGGCTTCTTTGCTAACACTTCATTAACAACAGTGCACCTTCTATAAGTTGTACCAGACATGTTATCTTTTTCATTTATAAAATTTAGATACACTCTGAACTTAGCAACCTTTGCAGCAATAGCATCCCATATTACATGTTTGGCTCCCTGTAATAACATTTTTCCCTTTAACCTGGTTTTTAACTTGCTCACTCTCTCCTACAAATCTTGATTATCTCTGTGGAGTTGAGTCATCTTCTCATCCTTCACTTTCATCTCTTGCTTCAATTTTTCCATGTTCTCTTTGAGACTCTTGATCTCACATGTTTTTAAGCTTGCCTAAGACATAGTTTGGACTAACCCCTCAGTGCTTGATCCAGCCTCTGTATTAGCAGGTATAATGAAAGCCATGTCTGATGTCACTTCCTGTGTTTGTGAACAATTCTCTTTCTCTTTTTCCAATTGCAACACTTTAGCCTTGTAATTGAGTGCCTCTTGTATGAATGTTTCCTTCTCCTGTTCCAAAGCAGTTAGTTCTTTTGTCTGTGGATGATCTGTAGGTGACATATTCAACTTTTTCTTTAGGCTTTGGATCATCTTATCCTTTTCATCCAGGGAATCCTTCAATCCCTATGGACCTTCAGATTCTAACCTTTTGACCTGTGTCATCCAAGATTTTCTATATGCCTTTTCCTGTTTCAGTTGTTCGTCTAGTTTGAGTGCATGTGTTGTCAATATCACAACCCTCAAACCTAAGATTAGATAATCAGAATATAGCATGTCACTAACATTCCTGTGGACTTTTACCTTATCGAGGGCACCAATGTTTTCATAGTGCATTTTGATCTTAGACACCTTATGATCATCAACCACTGCAATGTTAAATGTCTTTCTCTCCACAACTCTGACTGAGATCAAGTGAGCCTTACGCTAGGAAGTCTTTTCTACTTAAGGTAAAATGTCTCTTATTTCACTTTTGGTGATACTCCCCTTCACAGCGTACTATTTCATTAAATATTCCTTGGACTGATAAACTGCCCCAGGTGTCTGGCTAAATATGTGTTTCATGCTGCTAAAAACCTTTGTGCTGCTTTCATTTTGTGGTATGTTTCCTGTATCAACTTCTTCATTCTTAGTTTCTCCCTCCACCATCTCCATGCAGGCTTTCTCTTTGGGTTCTTCTTCTTCCAAGTCGACTACTTGAGAGGATGATGCAATTTTCATTTTCTTGAGAATATCTTGTTGGCTACTGGCACCCAGGGCCTCTGAACTGCTCCTCTTATTGTAGACGCTCATTTTAGGAGCTTTGACATTCAACCTAGGGGAAGGTTTCTGTGATACAATCTGTTGGGAGGATGCATCTATCTATTTTCTTTGAGCATGTTGCATGGTGACCTACCTATCTATACAGTTTTCTATATTGGCCAACTTATCGAATCCTTCAACCTGCTCGTGTTCATAGGGACCTTGTCTACTTGCCAATCTTCTCTTTGATATAATCTGATGTGGATCATATTTTCTTCCTTTCAACTGTGTGAACCCAAATTCACTGAGTTTGGATTGAATCTGAGGAAAACAAGACTTGTTTTTTACCACAAAAGGGACCTACTACGAAAGGAAATTTGAGATTGGAAGCCTTGTGTGCTTTCAGAAAATGCTCAGTCTCTGAGATAATTCTTTGTCTTATGAACTCCAAAGAAAAAATCGTAGGAGTCAGAAAAAATGGTAATAGATGCGGTCCTTCCTGGTATCCATATACCCAAATCATAGTGGATTGTGTGAACAACATCCAGTCTCCTACCATGCTCTTTGGATTTGGCTGTAATGAGATTTTCATTTCTTCTAGAACCTTAGGCAGATCTGAACCAAAAATGAGACTATATACTCTGGACATAATCTTGTTGATGAAGATGAGCATGGTGATCCTTTTACACTCAGTCGAAATAAATGCAGTCTCAGGAAATTCAGTTTTGTTAGATTCTAGAAACATTCTCAGCAAGTGTGTGTAGTATCTGAAATGTCTCAATAAATTGAAGTTAACCAACTGTTGATGTATATTTTCAACAATAAAGTTGTCAAAATGGACACAGAATGACCGACTTGATAGAAACAAAACTAACATGAAACCTAAAATGACTTCTACCAAAATCTTGTCATTGTCTAACCCTAAAATTTGACTTAACAAAGAACAAGCCCACTGGACTTTGATGATCATAACACTTACACTGGCAGGTAACGACATACTCTCTGACTGATGTTCATGCTTGAAAATGGTCTGCAAGAAAAAGGCTTTTACTTCTGGTGGGCATTCTCTATAAATCATGATCATTTTCTGTTCTTCGAAGGGCTCTGACACTGTGGGGGGGGGGACTCTGGTATACTGAGGGTGTGCCGGAGCGATGGAATGTCTATTTCACATAGAACCTCTAACCCTACTTTATTCAGAATGACTCTTTCTTTCTGAGAATGTCACTCAGCACACCAACTTACAAATTCATGGAATGGAAAAACTACTTATATGATGTAAGGGGTGATGGAGGCTTGAGCTGCTTCAAGGAAAGGTATGTGTGATCCAACATTGTCTAACAAATTTGATCTGGACACATAAATGAGTGAGACTGTTATCTTTGTGTTGAAAACGTCAAAGTCTCTATCAATTAGGGCTTCCTCTCTGGAGGAAATGTCTTGTTCATTCACGGATAAAACAATAGGATTGCCAGCCATGGAGAATAATACCTTTCAAGCGGTGAAAGAATTACAAATATGATTCAGTTATGAGCTTGAAATTCAAATTCAAGATTTGCACCAAATTTTCAAACATTTTAAAGCTTCGACATCTCATAAAATAATGTTCGGGGTTCTCCTTTTATAGGTATCTATTGACATCGGGGGTTGGAAAAAACGGTTTTAGGTGGACCTCTTTTCGCCCTGATGCACTTCTGAGGGCACCACACATCCATGATTTAAACCACGACAGTTTTCCCCAGCCTACCCTCTATTGGTTAATCTTCGTGCTACTCTAATCGTCGATATGAGTTACAACCGTTGATTTGGATCGCTCCAAGATCTATGGTCCACCTTTACCTGATAGATTTCAACATCGGAGATCAGAGAAAGTGGTTTTCGTCAGACTTCTTTTTCCTCCGATGTACCTCTAGAGGTGCCACACATCCACAAATAAAACCATGACGGTTTTCCCCGGCCCTCCCTTGACTGTTTAATCTCCATGCTACTTCATCCTCTGATATGCACCTCAGCCGTTGATCTGGGCCTCTTTCAAGATCGATGTTTTGCCAAGTCTTACCCTTCATGCCTCTGCTATATTTGTCCATACACCACTAGATACAACATATCCCTCTAAATTATCATATCTCCTTAGCAACATAGCCTCTCGCTAAAATTCTGAAGCTCGGATACCATCTGAAAATTGTTATGGTGATAACATTGGCTCCAACTGGGGATGCTATCCTCCCTGCGAGGTAGCAAAGAGTTGTAGACTAATTTCCTTCTCATTGGGTTGTGACTTATCAATGTGATCTGAATCTATTGATCTTTTATTCAAAACTTAAAATCTTCCCAACATAGCTTAGGGCCTTCACCTCGAGCTTCAACCATGCTGCTTTATTTCAGTCTTTCATGCATACATGAAAAAGTAAAATGATTATGTTAGCGCTCTGTAATTTGCCTAAGGTTGTTGAGGCAATCACAGAGGTAACCTCGAACCGCTTCAAGTCTAGGATCTAGCCCTCCAAGACTAAGAGAGGGATCTCTCTTTTAGATTTAACTTGGTTTGTAATAGGACTGATGTTAGGCTAGCTATAAAAGCAATGAAAATATAGAGTTTTTGATTTTGAGATGGTTAGTTTGGGACAGTAAGGAGGGCCATTAGGCAAATGGGGTCTGCGATTAAAAAGTGATTCACATCTCAGATATGGACAAGACTTTTACACAGGGAAAGGTAGCAGAAACATTGGATCGAATTAAGTTTTGATGGCGTCGGTTTGAGGAAGAAGTAGGGGAGTGTTGACGGGCGAAAACGACCGTCCGTCAATTAAGAGAGTGGAACCGGTCCGGGGTTGTCTAATAACCCAAGCCGTTTGGAATGGACCACCCTGACGAGTTTAACGGCTCCGTTGGCCGCCCTAGGGTCTCATGTGGAAACCAAAGAGAAATGATTTGAGCTAAGAAACCTAAAGGG
>ML786485.1:1128736-1150409 GCA_009831015.1 Picea engelmannii | reverse complement strand
TTTGGACTTATCTTCAGAGCTTCTAGATCCCTCATTTGCCAATAAATCTGTGATCTCTTCATTGTAAATCTCCGAGAATGTTACTTTCATACTGTAATCGGCATTTTGGGCTTCCAGTGGGTCAATTATTTGGCGGACTGCTCAAGGAATGACTCCAAACGAGGGCCATCTTTCCTTTTCAGCATTCAATTGACGTTGTGTAGTCTCACGCTATCCACCGAGTGTTTTTGCAACAGTAACAAGTGATGTCACAGGCTGGAGTCCAACCAATATCGTAACCTGTCGAAAAACCCTTAGAGGAGTACATGAAAGAGCAATGACATAATCTATGCATTTTTCCATGAATACTTGATCAAACAAAGGTCGATCCTGGCACTCAAAGATAAGACTGTCCAAAAACACAAGAAGGTTTTCTTTGAAATTCTTCAAATCCGTTTTCTTGAATCCAAGGTAGTCTTCTATATTGCCATCCTTAGCCTTGTTTATTAAGGAAACCACAAACCCTCAATCTGGTTGCAGACCATTTTAAATTTATATCCAGGCTGACTTATTACAAAAACAATTTGCAAATCCGGCCTCCAAACTCACACAATCCTCCAAACAGCAATAAAAGTATAAATGGGAAACCCTAGAAATGCCAGAAACTTTCACAGGTCGTATAAACATAACGGGGTATCCAGATCTTAATTTATTACTCTTTATGCACCAAATCCAGCCCTGAAAATGTCAAACCATATAAAAAATGACCAAAGTTACCTGTGTACGATTTATGAATCTAAGGAAACCACCATATTAGCAAGCATGAGCGTGGCAAGTGAAGAATAGCTCAATTTCTGGTTAAGGAGGCAGGCGTGCAGAAAGGCGCAAAGAATAAAAGTGTCGTTCATTCGAAGTTTGCGATGAAAAATCAATGTTTGTGAAACATTGGTGTAGGCAGCTTATGAGACAATGAAAAATGTGAATTGGCTGCCAACAGGGAGGTAAAAGCCAGGCACAGGAGCAGCTAAGAATTCCTAAACTAAGCTTTAGCAGAAAACATAAAGATCATCAAAAGCTCAGAGGCAGAGTATCTATTGACAAATTCTGCTTCTATTACTTTCCTTCTGATAATAGGAACTGAAAACAAACATAGTGATCACAGGAAAAACATTAAACAAAGAAAAACATCACCAATATCTCCACACAGGAATCCTATGAAAAAACTTGTCCTTTACTAATCAGTCTTTGAATATACTGCAAAAGTTCTCTGCTAAAACACAACCCTCAGCTCCAGCAAAGAAAAATAAAAGCTATAGGTCAAGACCTTTCACACAGGTCGACACCTCTCCTCTCAGCCCAGTCGAACCCCACTTACATCCTTTTCATGTGTATATAAAGGTAGAATGCTATCAATCCTCAAACAATTCGAACTCTACCTCTGTTTTCTCAAAATAGAAAAACAGTTACCAAAATTGACACCTGTGGACTGTTTCTAAAACAAAGAAAACGATTTGGCAACTACTGATTAAACATCTGGAGTTAGTTAATGCTTTGCTGGCGAATGTCAGTTAACAGCATCACAATAAACAACAGTCGAATGCCTGAGTTGGTGAGGTATGCTGCCAGTTGGAGGATTGTGTTTAACCTCTGCCTGGAAGATAGGAAACCTCTGCCACCTCCCTGTAACTGCTGCCTCAACGCTGGGTTGTTTCACCACTTGTCATGCATGAAATGCCAGCTCAGCAATTTGTAGTTGGAATTTTTAAATCGGTGTCTCTCATCAACAACTAAATATTTCCAATCATAGCGAGCCAGATTTGCATGCTGAACAATCCAAATAAAAACCTCACAGTGGGTATCCAGTATCATGATATCCTCTGTCAACAGGTCATCTTGAGTAAGTTGAAGACTTCGGTAGGCCTTTTCAAATGCACAAGAATACAAGTGAATATCTCCAGCAGATTCCCCTCTGGATTACATAGCTTTGTTTCTCATCTAATACATTCCAAAATGCTGTTGGTTCTGTTCCTTCTTTCACAGCATTTAAACTAATTCCAGGAGAATCAACTTGAATTGTTTTACAGTTGTGATGATCTGTACCACAGACTTTGAAAAGTGCAGCACAATCTCCCATATTTGCCTCATCCATTGAATTGTTCTCTACATTGTCTTTTATCTTGTCGATATTCATTTTACCATTTAGAATGCCCAGGTTTGGAAACAGAGCAATAAACTAGGCTGGTTCTTTTCCTTAAACAATAGCAGCATTGTAACCATATTTGGGATCATCACTGGAAAGAAACTTTTCCACCACAACACTTCCATTTACTCCAGCGTTCTTTGCAATCAATTTCAATGGGTAACTCAAAACCCGTTTAACAATGCCTGCAACAATATTCTGCTCATCGTTTTCAAGTGTATCTCTGATAGCATCAACCTTTGAAACAAGCCTCAATAGAGCACACCCTTTTATTTACAGCTTCCTGAGTGCTCCCATCACCTACAATTGTTGTTGAATCCTTGGTAAGTACTACCTTGGCAGCAGTACCCAGAACTTCACTTCCAACTTTATCAAGTAGCAAACCGACTGCATCTCTGATGACAGTGCCTCCAGACAATATGGCAATATCATCCAAGTATAGGCTTTTCGCTCTCCAAATCCAGGAGCTTTCAAAACAGCAACCTTCAATGCACCCCGAAGCTTGTTGACAACAAGAGTAGCTGGGGCTTCTTGTTCAATGTCCTCAGCAATGATCAAAATGGGATAGCCCCCACGAATGTCATCTTCTAATACCATGATCATGTCTCTTTCATTTGTGGTCTTCTTATCAACCAACAACAGCTTGCAATTCTCATACTCCACGGACATCTTCTCACTATCTGTCACAAAGTATGGAGAAATATATCCACGATCAAATTGCATTCCCTCTACAACATACAGATTATTTTCTGCACTGTTTCCCTCTTCAAGTGTCACAACACTTTTCCTTCCAACTTTACTCATAGCCTCTGCTATCATGTTTCCTATTTCATAGTTATTCCCAGCACTCACTGCAGCAACATCTGCCAATTCACTGTCTTCGACCTCCTTTGACAAACTTTTGAGTTCCAAAACAAGGGCCTTTACTGTATTTTCAATGCCCCTAGTAATTTGAATGGGATTTGCTCTAAAACAAGAAATGTTCCCGCAACATATGCAACCCACTTCTGGGATGGGTCCTGTGCAAAATATTTTCGTTCTTTCTCATACGTAATAGGACCATTTGTATCCGAGAAATCGGCCAAATCCATGTCAAAAGTTGGAGCTCGATTGCTCAATTCTGAACCAAATGAGACAATCTGCATCACAGGTCTAAAGCCTTCCCCTTTTGCATTCTGTCGAGCAAGTGCATGTTTCCAAAGCCTCTCTGATTGGCATCTATAAAACAAGGCTCCCTGAATAATCTGCAATCCCACCCATGACATCTAACCGTCCAGGAGCTCTTGCAACGAATATTACATCCATGTGCAGCAGAAATTGCAGACATTGTAGCAACCTCTAAAGCAACAGAAGATAACACACCTTTTCCATCTAGTACTCCTGAAGAAAACAGTATGCTGATACCATCGTCAAACTGCACACCCAACTCACGAATTTGCTGCGAGATTCTATCATATGTTTAACGACACCTTCAACATTCCCATTTATCTCTGTCGCCAGAGGTGCTGCCATATTAGGGTTCATAAGCACACCTGGTACGCGCAATCGCCTTCTATGCACGCATGTTTCTCTGCATAGGACACCTTGACTTTGGTTCAACACCTGGCGTAGTGTTTAGAAGCTGCGCTTTATATATATATTTTTTTACTTTCCGTGGGCAATATCCCACATTCACGAGAAGAACGTAACTTTGGGCATTTAAATGAGACGGTCTGTTGTTGTGTCGATGAAGTGAGCCCGAGGCTTGGGCTTTGGTGTTGGCTAGTGTGTTTGCTGTTGGTTTGTGGAGTTGAATATTCGGTTGTCGGCCCTAGGCCACTATAAATCTTGCCGAAAATATTTGGTAAAATATTTAAATTTTTATAAACAAACCCAACTCTGCATAAATATTTAAATTTTTATAAACAAACCCAACTCTCCATAAAGGCCGAGGGGCCAAAATTTGCTAAAAAGGGCCAAATTTTTGGCAAACAAACCAAATTTGCATTTGCCCACTTGGTAAAATATTTAAATTTTTATAAACAAACACAACTCTGCATAAATATTTAAATTTTTATAAACAAACCCAACTCTCCATAAAGGCCGAGGGGCGAAAATTTGCTAAAAAGGGCCAAATTTTTGGCAAACAAACCAAATTTGCATTTGCCCACCAGAATTAAACTTTTACCATTTCAAACCAATCCACCATTTTTGGCTAAAAATGTATCGAACTCGCTTTGAAACTCGCGCGCAGGTACTTATTTTATGCTTGGTGAGTGTTGAGCGCTTTCAGCCGCCTTCGCCATGCATCATGAGCAAACACATAGCGCCTGAGATAGATACATATTAGTCAGAAAATTGATCCCCTATTATATAGGGTTCTAACAGATTATATACAATGAATGGCGGGGTGATGATCTTTCAAACAATGTAATGTTTGAGGAACATGCCATTCACAGTTCCTCCTCCAACTAGTTATCCATTACTTTCTTCTAACAAATAGGCATTTTTCCCATGATAAGATGCGATTTTGAACGGACCCAACCACAGGTTATCAAATTTCCCATGTTTTCCCTTATCTTCGGTGCTGGCATCCCACCTTAGTACCCAGTCTCATAGCTCAAAGTCATCCTCCTTGGTACATCTGTTGAAAGCTTCTTTGATCTTGTCTTGTCGAAGATGAGCATTATTGAAGGATCTTTCTCTGGTCTGCTGTATGTCGATGAGCTCATCCTCTCTTCTTCGACCAACATTAGTTTCTACTTCTTGTTCCTTCAACAACTTCATCAACGACAATCCCAATGCAGTAGGGAAGATAGATTCTGTACCATAAATGATTTGGAAAGGAGATGTAGCGATAGATCTCTTTGGGGATATCTCGTCAGCCCACAATGCATGAATGATCTTTTTGTGCCACGCCTTTTTATTCTCTTGCAACATTTTTTTGATGATTCTAACCAGACTTTTGTTCGAATACTCGTCCAATCCATTTCCTTGGGGGTAGTATGACGTGGAATGACCAAGGGTAATGTTGTAGTCACTACAAAATTTTTCCAACTTTTTAGACTTGAAGGCCGCTGCTAGTAAAATTTTGATAAGGAATTATTCTGCTAGTAAAAATTTTCCACCTTCAGTTTCAAGAATCTGGATTTTGTTTTACTATACTTAGGAGGATCTTGCAGATTTTTTAACACAAAGATAATGTCTGCATACCATGTAGATTCAAGAAATTTCTGAGATATTTGAGGAGTCTCCCTTTCTTCCTCTGGTGTATTCTCTGACATATCTGTAGTGAAGTTTATTCCCAAGAGTTTGTAGTTTGTTTGGGCCATCAGTATAGAAAGTCCCTTCCCTTTGATTAACTTCATGGGATTAATTTCAAGATCATATTCTAATAGTACTGCAATCCATTTCCCCCTCTTTCCTTCAAGATCAGTCTGTGTTAATATTTCCTTCACTGAGTTGCTGGGAACATAAGCAGTGGTATGTGAATGTAGAATATAAACTTTGAATTCTTTCAATGCCTTGACCAAAGCATACGCTTGCTTCTCCATGATGTCATATTTCAAAGGATCATATCTCAATGTCTTAATGTAGTATGCTATGGGATTCTCAAAATTCTGGTCATCCTTATGGAGTAATACACCTGCAATTGTGTGTTCTGAAGCGAAAGACAATAGTATGAAATCTTTCTCAAAATTTGGACTAGCCAGCATAGGAGCCTTTGTCAATGCTACCTTGATGTCTTTGAAATATTTTCTAGCCTCATGGATCCACTTGATTTCATTTCCCTTCTTTAACATGTTGGTGATATGCTTTATGATCTCTGCTAAATTAGGAATGAATCTCCTCAGGAAATTGACTTTGCCTAGGAAGGATTATACTTCCTTTTTTCTTCTGGGTATGCCAATATTCAAGATCCCCTCAACCCTCTTGGGGTCTACCTTTATTCCTTCCTTAGAAATGATTTGCCCTAAGATATTTCCTTCTTCCATGGAAAATTTTCATTTTTTCGGATTTAGTGATATACCAAATTTTCTGCATTTTTCAAATTCTCTTCTGAGATGTTTGATGTGTTCTTCATCTGAGGCAGAATACATAGTATTGTCATCAAGGTATATGAAAATAAATTTGTCTTTTTCATATGAAAAAGCTATGTCCATAGCCCTCTGAAACGTTCCCCCTTCATTCATAAGTCCAAATGGAATTTTGGTGTACATGAATGTTCCCCAAGGTGTGGTGAACGTTTTATTTTATTGATCATCAGGATGTACCATGATCTGGTTGTATCCTAATAAACCATCTAACATTGATATCCTTTGAGATCCCACCACCTTCTGTAGAATGTGATCCATTTTGGGTAAAGGGTAGTTATCTTTAAGAGACACTTTATTCAGGACCCTAAAGTCCACACACAATCTGATCTCTCCACTCTTTTTTCTCGCTGGCACTAGATTTTCTACCCATTTGGAGAATCTCAGGGATACTATGATTTTTTCTTCAAACAATTTCTTTACTTATTTCTCTATCAATGGTAACAATAGAGGGTTATTCTTCTTAATTTGTATTTGAATGGCTTGTGATCTTCCTTTATTGGGATAACATGTTGGATTATACTAGTATCATAAACTTTCAATTCATCATAGCTCCAAGCAAAGACATCAGGGAATTCCTTCATTAATTGTACATACCTTTCTTTGACTTCAGGGCTGAGCTTCCTGGAAAACTTAATGATCTTTGGGTCTTCTGGAGTCCCAATATTACAATATTCCACATCCCCTTCATCTATTGTAATCTTTGGACTTCTGGCCACGTCATTGTTATCAATTTTTTTTTCTAATGGTACTAGGCCTTTCAGGATAATGTTGCTCTTCAGTTGTACAATATATTTGCCAACAATTTGATTGTCAAAATATCCTTTTTTGGTGAAAGAAGTGACATCCACTTCATCGTCACAATATTCATCATCAATGTTTAAATTTTCAAACTCATTTTCCATTCTGAGGAAGTTTTCTATCTGTTTGTCATTCTCTAAGACTTGCCAGTGTTTCATATTGTCTGGTATTGTTGCCTATACTTGACCTCAACCTTGTAGCTTTTTTGGGAAAAAATGGGACTTTGAACACTACTGCTGAAGTGGCCAAAGAATCAACAACCTGATTTTGTTTCCTTGGAATTGTTGAAAGGTTACATTCTAAAAATTTCTCAAGGAGTTCTAGTACCAGGTTTTTGTAAACCCTCGGTCTGGGATGCTTTTCTTGGTAGATGCCTTTGATCTAATTGATGATAATCTCAAAATCTCCAAGTACAATAATTCTTTTGGCACCTAATTCTTCCAAAACCTTCAATCCCAATATTAACGCTTCATACTCGGACATATTATTTGTGCATTCGAAAACAAGTTTGTAAGAGCATAATTTTGCATCTCCTTTGGGATGACTTATCCACATGCTAGCTCCAGTTCCCTCTCTGCATGCAACTCTGTCGAAATTCATTTTCCATATCTGATCCTCTGCATCACCCTGCTACTTTGAAAGTTTTTCCATCTGTTGTTCAGTTATACCTTTATCTTCTAGGACGATTTCTATTTCTTCTGCTCCGGAGCATAGGTCATTGAAGAAAATGGAAGATCCCAACTTTGTACTCACTGAGTAAATAGGATGACTGGTCGGTTGTAATTTGTTGTTGACCATATATTTAAGTAGAACCTCCCTGTACAATATTCTGTCTTGACCAAAGATCGGGATAGTGTCATATGACATGTCCATCTAGAGGGTTCCTTTCAGTTTTGCAGCCCATGACCTGGACAACAACATGCCAAATTTTGGAGGGATATCAACGACCACTATGTCCATAACCATATTCTTCGCTGGGATTTTTTCCAGAGAAACGACCATGTCTTTGATCATGCCAAGGCATTTCACCTTTCTTGAATCAAAGGAGAACATATCTTTATAATGTCTTGTGACCTCAAGACCTAATTGGTCCATGAACACTTTGGGCATAAGGTTGTGAGATGCTCCAAATTCCAGCATAGCATTGTGTAAAGTCATATGATGGATTTTTAAGCTGACATAGAAAGGAGGGACTTCTTCATTTTCACTGCTCTCTTCTACTCTTGGCCCAAATAAGATGGTTGGGTGATCATCTTGTATGTTCAGGGTATCATAGGTTTGTCCCATATTAAGCATATTGATGATCTGATTTATGTATTCACTATTTCTGTTCAATTCATTAAATGGTACTGAATTGTTTTTCTTATCCATCTCACTTTCGAAATCAAAAGAGGATGGAGTTTTTTCTACCTCTTTGGTGACCATTTCTTTTATTGTCAATATTTTCTTCTGAGGTTATTCTTTCTACTTCCCCTTTTCCACAATATATTTTGTAGAAGAATATTTTCAAGTGGAGTCTTTTGCGACTGAATCCATCCCAGTGGAATCCTTTGCAGCTGAATCTTTTCCAGTGGAATCCCATTTGGGCTGACTAGAAGAAGGTATATTATTTTGAGCTTCTTTGGTGAGATTTCTCTTTCGAAGATTACCCTTTGGAGGGTTTGGAGGAACTTTTTGATTTTGGAGGTTATATTTCCTTTGGAATTGCATGATGGCATTCTACAACCCAGTCTCATAATTTTCTCTTTCTACTGATACCCTTTCCTCTTCATCTTGAAAAAAGATCTCACTAGCATCCATGAATTGGTCATGTTCTTCTTTGGTCAAAAACACCTCGGTTTCTTTATCATCACATCAGTTCATGTTATCTTCAAAATATTAATCATAATCTTCATGTACATAATTATTTTGAAAAGGAGGCCTTATCTGCTGCTCCCCCTGATTTTCCTGATTCCCCTGATTTGCGTGATCTGCTTGAGCTGCCTGATTTTCCTGGTTCCTCTGCTCTCTTTGTCTAATCCATGGAATGGTTGGTCTCCTCATATTTCTGGGTGGACCGCCAGCCTGTTCTCTAGGTTTGGGCATGTTTCCCAGTGCCATTCTTTCCATCATTCTCTCCATGTTTCTTATCATTGCTTTGAATCTTTCTTTTGATGTTTGTGATGTTGAAGTTTGTGCTTTATCCTGAGTTTTGTTCATGTTTTTGATAGAATTAGATTTCATCTTTCCTGAAGCCATTAGGTTTACTTCGACTTCAATGTAATCTATCATCATATCGTCTAATGTGGTAGATATTCATTCTCTCAATAATAAAGTGAAATCACTTTCGAAAGAATCAACATATTTGAGTTGAGCAGCTTTAGGTGGGGGTTTTACTTCATCAGGAATTGCATTATATACTTTCATGAATTTAGCCAAAAACTCCTGCACTGTTTCATTAGGTGATCTCTTCATATTTTTATATTAGATCAACAACTAAAGGGTTTTTTTCTTATCTTCCCATTTGGCAAGGAATATTGTTTCAAAGGCCTCAAAATCTGCGATACTGCCTTGTGCAAGGGATATGAACCACTTCCTCACATATCCTACAAGACTTTGTGTGAAAAACCTCATTTTCACATCTACAAAATCCACCTCTTCCAAGTCTATGAAATCCTTAAACAATTCTAGGTGTTTCTGGGATGATATGTTACCTTCAACATCATATAACTTAATCCTTAGATTGTAGTCCTGAGGTAAGTCATGAAATTGAGCAGGCAGTATGAGAGGAGCAAATATGGCTACCATAGCTATTGTGAGGGGTCATAGTGGCTGTTGGTTTCGGACAGGGGTCACTATAGGCCTGGAAGACGTGGCTAGAATCAAATCTTGGAATCTTTTTTCGTCAAATATGGTCTCGTCTAAACGAGATTCAGATTTAGTTCTGAACAGGGATTGTTCAAATTTTGGGTCAAACTCAAGGTCTTTGATACAATTCAATCCATCCTTGGGTAAAGAAAAATAATGGTATGGATGCAACACATGGGTTACTGGCTTTTATTTTCTTTCTCGTACAAGCTTTTCAGGGTTAGACACAGGGATTGCAGGTTTGGGGTATGGGTTGCTCCTGGTGTGAATTTCTTAGGAGCCATGATTTCTATATTACACAGTGTAGTGCAACTGGTCTCTGAGTAATGGAGTCTCCAGGGTAAAAATAATCTCAGCCAATATGGTATTTGGTCCACTGTCACCCTCAAGGATCAAACTAAAGCTTTAAGTCATTTTCCCAGGGAAAATTTTTCAATTTCGTTCCCGACAATGACGCTAGAATGTTAACACTTTGCAAATTTTGTCTGGCTGATAGAAAAATGACAGAGGTAATTGTTTCAACCAACTTTAGAGTTGAGACACTAGCCGGTTCAACTCAAAGAGGGCTCTCTCGTGTCACTTGATATTTTTTGGAAATTTGTGGCTAGATTTGGTTTATTTTGGGAGGTTTTTTAATAGAGTTGTTGGCAAAGAAGGGGAGGAACACTCAAGGATATAGAGTCAAAATTATGAAAGTGAACGAAAACAACGCATCGACTAATAGAACTCTCCAGAGGATAAAGGCTAAGTGAGGCAATGAGTATAAGTTATTCTTAAAATTGAAATAGAGTGTAGGAAGATAAAGGAAACAAATAACCACATCAGAGCATTACCGAAATGAATTTTGAATTAGTTAAGAAGACAATCACATAGTTTAAATTGCTTAAGCCAAGAGCATTGCAAGATGAATTATGGGATTTTAACTCTCCAATTTAAACAGAATAAAATGTAAATGAAATAAAAGGTCACATGAAATACATATGATGAAAGGAAACAAAGTTCATATCACCACCCTTTAGAATCTTTTCGTAGGGACTTCAAAATATTCTGCATTTGTATTCAATTCAGATTAAGAAAATTTACAAAATAGAGTCTGATACAAACAAAAGGTGCTCTTGCAGTTCTGCCAACATTAATTCATTCAAGTATCCTAGTACTTATACAATCTGATCAAAAAATGACTGAAACTGAAACGTTTGAACTTCCATAACAGTTTCGAATGATAGTTTCAGTATACGAAACGATTTACAATAATTTACAAAAAACATTTCAAAATTATGGGCAATTTCTCTGACTGCACGACTTCCTCCGCGCCATCTGTCTCACTCTGGTCTTCTACCAGATCTGCAAAACTGGTGACACCTGGGGATCACTTGTTGGTTCTGGGGACATTGTACTTTGTCTTACCCAACCGCACGATTTATTTCCATTGCATATCAGAGGGGATTTCGTAATCCATCATCTCTTTAATCAAAATTTCGAAGTCAATGCATGTGGCATAGTACATAGTTGGCATGCCGACCTTCACTATTTTAAACTTATTCAAAATTTCAAAATCTGTAGCCAAATACTCTACTAGACTTGGGCCTTTTAGACTTTCTTCCATATCTTCAAACTTAGAATGGTCCATTCTGCATTGCACGAGGAGAGAATGGTAGTCTTCTTCATTGTATAATGAACCTTTTCCATCCCAAAATGATGGGATTCCTTTGGTAAATAATTTTTCAAAGGCGTCTTTAAAATCCTGTATGTTGTGTTCCATTTGCATAGCTTTGTTCTGGACCGATCTGAGTAGGTTGTTCTTGGTGATGATCCTCCTAGATAAAATGATAAATGTAGCTATGTCCTTCACTCTGATGGTTTGAATATCAACAGTTGGTACAACATTTAGTAAGTCTATCATTTTGGGCCCATTCTAAGGGCTTCTTTGCTAACACTTCATTAAAAATAGTGCACCTGCTCCGAGATGTAGCAACCATGTTATCTTTGTCATTTATAAAATTCAGATAAACTCTGAACTTAACAACCTCTGCGGAAATAGCCTTGTAATAACGTTTTTCCCTTTAACCTGGTTTTTAGCTTGCTCACTCTCTCCCGCAAATCTTGATTATCTCTGTGGAGTTGAGTCATCTTCTCATCCTTCACTTTCATCTCTTGCTTCAATTTTTCCATGTTCTCTTTGAGACTCTTGATCTCACCTATTTTTAAGCTTACTTGGGAATATCTTGGACTAACCCCTCACTGCTTGATCCAACCTCTATATTAGCAGATACAATGACATCCATGTCTGATGTCGCTGCCTGTGTTTGTGACCAATTCTCTTTCTCTTTTTCCAATTGCAACACTTTAGCCTTGTAATTGAGTGCCTCTTGTCTGAATGTTTCCTTCTCCTATTCCAAAGCAGTCAACTCTGATGTCTGTGGATGATAGGTGACATATTCAACTTTTTCTTTAGGCTTTGGATCATTTTATCCTTTTCATCCAAGGAAGCCTTCAATCCCTCTGGACCTTCAGATTCTAACCTTTTGACCTGTGTCATCCAAGATTTGCTAGATGCCTTTTCCTATTTCAGTTGTCCGTTTAGTTTGAGTGCATGTGTTTTCAATCTTGCAACCCTCAAAACTAAGCTTAGATAATCAAAATATAGCATGTCACTGAAATTCCTATGGAATTTTACTTTATCAGGGACACCAATGTTTTCATAGTGCATTTTGATCTCAGATACCTTACCATCATCAACCACTACAATGTTAAATGTCTTTCTCTCCACATCTCTGACTGAGAGCAAGTGAGCCTTACGCTGGGAAGTCTTTTCTACTTCAGGTAAAAGGTCTCTTATTTCACTGTTGGCCATACTCCCCTTCACAACGTACAGGTTCATTAAATATTCCTTGGAATGATAAACTACCCCAGGTGTCTGGATAAATATGTGTTTCCTACTGCTAAAAACCTTTGTGCTGCTTTCATTTTGTGGTATGTTTCCTGTATCATCTTATTCATTCTTAGTTTCACCCTCCACCATTTCCATGCATGTTTCTTCTTTGGGTTCTTCTTCTTCCAGGCCCACTACTTGAGAGGATGATGCAATTTTCATTTTCTTGAGAATATCTTGCTGGCTACTAGCACCCAGGGCCTCCAAACTTCTCCTCTTATTGTAGACGCTCATTTTAGGAGCTTTGACAATCAAACTAGGGGAAGGTTTTTGTGCTGGACTCTGTTGGGAGACTGTGTCTATTTTTTTTGTTTGATCATGTTGCATGGTGACCTCCATATCTATACACGGTTCTAGATTGGCCAACTTATCGAATCCTTCAACCTGCTCATGTTCATAGGGACCTTTTCTACTTGCCAATCTTCTATTTGATATTATCTGATGCAGATCATATTTTCTTCCTTGCAAATGTGTGAATCCAAATTCGTTGAGTTTGGATTGAATATGAGGCAAACAGGACTTGTTTTTTACCACAATGGGACCTACTACGAAAGGAAATTTTAGATTGGAAGCCTTGTGTGCTTTCCAAAAATGCTCAGTCTCTGAGATAATTCTTTGTTTTATGAAATCCAAAGAAAAAATCCTAGGAGTCATAAAAACTGGTAAAATATGAGGTCCTTCCTAGTATCCATATACCCAAATCATAGTGGATTGTGTGAACAACATCCATTCTCCTATCATGCTCCTTGGATTTGGCTATAATGGGATTTTCATTTCTTCTAGAACCCTTGGTAGATCTGAACCAAAAATGAGATTCTATACTCTGGACATAATATTGCTGATGAAGATGAGCATGGTGATCCTTTTACACTCGGTCGAAATAAATACAGTCTCAGGAATTTCGGTTTTGTTAGATTCCAAAAACATTCTCAGCAAGTGCGTGTAGTATCTGAAGTGTCTCAATGAATTGAAGTTAACCAACTATTGATGTATATTTTCAACAATAAATTTGTCAAAACTGACACAGACTGACTGACTAGACAGAAAGAAAACTAACAAGAAACCTAACATGACTTCTACCACAAACTTGTCATTGTCTAACCCTAAAATTTGACTTAACAAAGAACAAGCCCACTGGAATTTGATGATCATAATGCTTACACTGGCAGGTAATGACAGACTCTCTGACTAATGTTCAGGCTTGACAATGGTCTGCAGGAACATGGCTTTTACTTATGGCGGGAATTCTCTATAAATCGTGATCATTTTCTGTTCTTCGAAGGGCTCTGACATTGTGGGGGGGACTCTGGTATACTGAGGGTGTGCCAGAGCAATGCACTGTCTATTTCACATAGAACCTATGACCCTAATTTATTTAGAATGACTCTTTCTTCTTGAGAATATCTCTTTTCACACTAGCTTACAAATTCGAGGAATGGAAAAACTACTTCTACGACGTAAGGGGTGTTGGAGGCTTGAGTCGCTTCAAGGAAAGGTCTGCGTGATCCAACATTGTCTAAAAAATTCGATCTAGACACAGAAACGGGCGAGACCATTATGTCTATGTTGAAAATGTCAAAGTATTTGTCAATTAGGGATTCCTCTCTAGAGGAAATGTCTTGTTCATTCATGGATAAAACAATAGAATTGGCAGCCATGGAGAAGAATACCTGTCAAGTAGTGAAAGAAACATGAATTAGATTAAGTTTTGAGCTTGAAATTCAAATGGAAGCTTTGCACCAAATTTCTGAACGTTTGAAAGCTTCGACATCTCATAAAATAATGCTGGGGGTTCTCCTTTTATACTTATCTATTGACATAGGGGGTTGGAAAAAACGGTTTTAGGTGGACCTCTTTTTTCCCCGATGTGCTTCTCAGAGCACCATGCATCCATGATTTAAACCATGGCAGTTTTCCCCGGCCCATCCTCTATTGGTTAATCTTCGTGCTACTCCAATCGTCGATATGAGCTACAAATGTTGATCTCGATCGCTCCAAGATCTACGGTCCACCTTTACCTGACAAATTTCAACATGGGAGATTAGAGAAAGTTGTTTTAGTCAGACTTCTTTTTTCTCTAATATACCTCTAGAGGTGCCACACATCCATAGATAAAACCATGATGGCTTTGCTTGGCCCTCCCTTGACTATTTAATATCCACCCTACTTCATCCTCCAATATGCACCTCAGCCATTGATCTGGGCCACTTTCAAGATCGATGGTCCACCAAGTCTTACCCTTCACACCTCTACTATATTTTTCCATACGCTGCCAGATACATCCTATCCCTCTAAATTATCATATCTCCTTAGTGACATAGATTCTCGCTAAAATTCTAAATCTCAGATACCATTTGAAAATTGTTATGGTGGTAACAAAACACACAATCGTTTGCATTGACTCTGTTGAACATCCAAACCATCAACCACTTTCTACAAATAAATTCTTCAATTCAAACACAGACACAAGTTCCCTTAAAATCGTGCTCGATTCCATTCCTCAATTCAATTTAACAATTAAATTGCAATAAAACCATACTGTCATAGAACCCATGCCTATATCTGACAGTGCAATCAATGATATGATACATGATATCCATCAAACATACACAATGGACAACCACAACCCAATCATCAATATACAACTTATACCATGTTGTAGGAAACACACAACCCAATGCATAATGCAAAGAGGCATACTCCCAATCAAACCATAAAACAATACTGAGTCAACAATCCAAATGTTACAACACAAGAGGCAGTGATTGTGTGCCCACTTCATTTCTCGAATTAATCAATTAACCATGTTGAGCTATCGATTCGACTGTTATAAAAAATAATGCAGTGACTAGATACCAAATAATCAAAACCACTGCCAATGCTAATAACAGAGACAAGACAACAATTAACCATTGTTGACGATACTCCAACAACTCATAAAAATAAAAAATATACCCAACAGGATATAATTGGCTCCATTTATTAAAAACGTTCTTTGAATAATCAAAACGATCTTTGAGTAATCAAGGGCTATCTCTGTGGACCAAAACAGGGAGGTTGGAGTCAACCACCAACAAAAGGTGAGACACTTTTGAGATAATATGGTGGACACACATGCCATATCACCAATAGCTTCACAAATAGGGTGACAGTTCACGAGATAGTTGAGACTATGAACAGAGGAGTAGAGGCTCCTTATAATAACACTGAGAACATTCAGGGCATAGCCCTTGTGGTTTTCCCAATCAACCCACGTAATGATGATATACAAACAAAGCCACGAAATAACAACCAACCCTAAATCAAGTATCTTGGCATAATATCCACCCAAACCAATTGTGCAGAAACCAATAGTATAAACAAGCCCGTACCTAGGTGAAACAATATGCAGTGACACAAGGTGGTTTGAAATCAAACCCAACAACCCCATAACAACCATACGACCGAGCATGGTGACAAGAACTCTGTGGAGACAACCGATCAAGTCTGGACCGAATGAACCTTCTAAAAAAACTCACAATGACAACAAAGAGCCTTCATGGCTTATACCACTCAGAATAATCAATGAAATTGTGACTTCAACCATCATTTTCCATTTGCAACGAAAACCACACAACAACCATTCCAAAGAAATATCACAAGTTTACATAGTTTCCAGTCTCAAGAAAAGCACATAACCACACATCACTGAACCAATATCTATTTCATAACCAGAGTGGGTTCATGGATGGCGAAAAAGACATTCCTGTAACGAAAAATCATTAAAAATGCGAGCTTGGTCGAGCAATTATTCCCTTCCCTGAAAATCAGAGTTTAACCATAGCGAAATAAAATTGAACAATAGTCAAGCTAGGGTGACAGCCAGTGGGAGAGGTATGGAGTGATGTGCAGTAAATGTATGTCGCTTCCATCCTTTACTCATTCAATCACTTAGTACATGCCAACCAACCATTCCATTAATCCATTCAATTAATCCATGCATCAAAACAAACATCCATTACTTTCCAAATGTGCCACCCTATGCCACATTAACCATTACCAACCATACCATAACACATATCACATGTGTTTTCATATAACTCAATAAATCGTATAGCCACTAACTTTGTTAGCTAGGACTAACAACAATCCTTTAATTTCAATGCATATAGTGTAGCATAGTAGCATAGTAGCATAATTTAGTTTCTTCCTTAGATTTTTTTTCCATATTTATTTTTCTTTTGTCATGACTAACATGTGTTTTGTGAAGGTGCAACATGTAATAACAATGTGGAAATAACAGTTCACATAATCCCTCATGAGAATTTAGAGTAACCTAGCATGAATTATCTATCATCCATTTGTTGCGAATAGAACCAACATTTAAACATCAAATAAGAATCAGATCTGATCCTCAAATCTACAAGGGGGTCCCACCTACTAGTATTATATATATCATTATCTTATAATAATAGGCTTTAGCAATACTTTACAGGTGAAATCCTCATTGTGATTTTTATCGTGAACAGGGTGGTAGTTGCTTCTAACAAGATCAAATCCATTATTGATTGGCCTACCCTAAAGGATTAATCTGATATCATATCCTTTATGGGCCTAACATGATATTATAGGAGGTTCATAAGGGGATTTTCCAATATTGGTTGCCCAATCACCATCGTTCAGAGAAAGGGAGTTAAATTCGTTTGGACATAAGAATGTGAAGAGAGATTCCAAGAGATGAAATAACTTCTGACCAATGCACTTGTGCTGAAGATTGTAGACCCAAACAAGGACTTCCTTGTGTGTATATATGTCTACAAGGAAGGTCTCAGAGGAGTCCTTATGAAAGAAGAATATGTAATTTTCTATGAATCCAGAAAATTGAATAAGCATGAAATCAATTATGTGACCCACGATCTAGAATTGGATGCCATAGTACATGCTTTAAAAATGTGGAGGAATTACCTCCTAGGTAGAAGATTTGTTCTTATGACAAACCATAGTGGGTTGAGATATTTGTTTTATCAACCAAAACTCAATGCTAGAAAAGATAGGTGGATGGCTCTCCTTAGTGAGTTTGATTTTGAAATGAAACATATAAAAGGAAAAGAAAATAGGGTGGCTGATGCCCTTACTAGAAATATGAAAGTGATTCACTTGGAAGCTGTAAGCACCTATGAAACATACGTCAAAGAGAGAGTCGAAAGTGCAAAACAAACATATGCATTTTTCAAGACAGTGAAATCATACTTAGAACAAGAGCCCACATGGCTGAAGTATGAGGGTTATCAATTGCTAAAATATGGCATGTTAACTTACAAAGGTAGGTTGTATATTCCAAATTGTGACGACTTGAAGAGGTTTATAATGGATGAACTACACAAAAGACAATATCCTGGTCATATTGGTTATCAGAAGATGATCAAAACCACTGGGAAACTATTTTATTGGCCCAGAATGAAAAAGGACATAGCTTATTACTTAGCTAAGTGTCTAGAATGTCAACATGTTAAGGCAGAGCACCCACATCTAGCATGATTGTTGCATCCCCTACCAATTCCAGAATGGAAATGGGAAACCATCTCCATGGATTTCATCATAGGGTTACCAAAATCAACCAAACATAATGACACCATCATGGTAGTGGTGGAAAAATTGAGCAAGGAATCTCACTTTATTCACGTCAAGTCAAATTGCAAGGCAATAGATATTGCTAGTATTTTCATGAAAGAAATATTTACACTACATAGCATGCCTAAGGAAATCATATCTGACTGAGATTCAAAATTTACTTCAAACTTTTGGAATTCTTTGTTTGTTTGTTTGTTTGTTTGGAAACTAAATTGCTATTTAGTACAACCTATCACCCTCAAAATGATGGATAGACAGAGAAGGTAAGCCAAGTGTTCAAGGAAATGTTAAGGCTGCATGTAATGCATCAACCTAAGAAGTGGGAAGACTACCTACCACTGTTAGAATTTTCCTACAACAATGGCTATCAAGATTCAGTGAAGATGAGCCCTTTTGAGGCCCTCTATGGTATATGGTGCAAGATTACAATCGGCTGGGATAACCCTGTAGATAGAATTACAATCGAGATAGATATGATGAAAGAAATGGAACAACAAGTAGTTCAGATACAAAAAAATCTGAAAATAGCTCAGGATAGACAAAAAATCTATGCAGACAGAAAAAATACTCCTAGAGAGTTCGAAGAAGGGGATCATGTATAACTTAGAGTTAGACCTAGGAAAAACTCCTTTAGAATGGGAGCTTGTGCCAAACTGGAATCTTGATATTATTGACCCTTTGAAATTTTGGATAGAGTGGGACCTGTAGCATATAGACTAACACTTCCTCCCACAGTGAAGGCACATAATTTTTTCCATGTTTCATTACTGAAGAAATATGTACATGATTCTAATCATATAATTGATTGGTCTGTGATTCAGGTGGAACTAGAGGGAGAATGTTGGGTATATGTGTTATCTTATTTTCATGTGTGTGTGTGGGTGCGTCAGATACGACAATTGTGTCTGATGATCCCTACCACTAGAGCTCTGTCATGTGCGTCGGGCGCTTTCCTAGGGGGGTCCTAGGGGGGGGTGGGCAGGTATCTACGAAATACATAAAAACATTGTATATATTGTATGGTGAATGGTGAAATTCGATATAATGAATATAAGAAAGGTTTTCCCGATTGAGGGTTTCCGGTATAAAATCTCTGTGTACTCTGTGTATGAGCCATTAATTAATTTTTTTATTGCTTAAGAATATATGTGCATTGATTTACTTCATAGGCTTAAAACTTACATGTGGTATCAGAGCTCGTTTTTGGCTTCATAGGGACACCTTTGTTGTTGAGGGTTTGACTCAGTCATGATAGATCAAGTTTATCTTGGGTCTGTGATAAACCTGGGTTTAGTGGGAGATTTTGTAGTGGAGATTCGAGTAAACAAAGAGGAATGGCGAGCTCATCTAGAATCGAGATAGAGAAGTTCAACGGTAAAAAATTTGAGCTATGGAAGCTCAAGATGGAGGACCTTCTTGTAGACAAATAACAATGGATCGCTATGGATCCTAGTACACAGCCTATTGGTACATCGTCTACTAGCACACAGGCTATTGGTACACAACCTACTCGTACACAAACTACCAGTAAACCAACTACTGGTATGTCGAAGGAAGATTGGGACAAGTTGGATAGAAGAGAAAGGAGTACTGTGCGACTCTACCTAGCAAATTCAGTGTTGTTGAATGTCTTAGGAGAATCTACAACCAAGGAACTATGGGATAAGTTAGGGAATTTGTATTAATCAAAGTCCCTAGTAAACAAGTTGTTTCTTCGAAATAAGTTGTATCATCTTAGGATGGAAGATGGAGATTCCGTGACATAACATTTAAATGCCTTTAATACTATGGTAAGTTAACTTGGATCTGTTAATATTACAATTGCAGAAGAAGATAAGTGTATTACTTTGTTATGTTCTTTTCCATACTCTTGGGATAATCTGGTTGTAGCAATAGGTAGTACCACTCAATCTACATTGAAGTATGAGGATGTAGTTGCATCCTTGTTATCTGAAGAGATGAGGCAAAAAGCATGGATGGTCACAACACAGATGATTTATTTGTAAGAGGGCTTACCGAAGACAAGAACCATGGTAAGCCTTCGGGATGGAGATCTAAATCTACAGGTAGATCTAATTCTCCAGGAAAATATTTGAGGAAATGCTGGAAGTGTGGTAAAACAGGGCATTATAAGAAAGATTGCAAGTCTAAGAAGGTTGAAAAACCAAAGGGATCTGATAGTACCTCTTCCACAGAGGTGAAAACATCCACTGAAGAAGGAGGTGATGTTTACCTTGCATCTACAAGTACACATGCAGACCATGATGTATGGTTGATCGACTCAGGTGCATCATACCATATGACTCCTCATAGGGAGTGGTTCTCTGAATATGAAAAATATGATCGTGGTGATGTATTCCTAGGAGATGAATTGATAGTAAAAATCTTGGGGTGTGGAAGGGTTAAGTTGCTGCTAAATGATGGAAGGATTAGAACTCTTCCTGGGGTTCTACACATTCAAAAACTAGCTAGGATCCTAATATCTGTAAGCAAGTTGGGTGATGCAGGAGTGAAAACTATATTTGAAAAGAACACTTGCAAGATGGTACGGGGAGAAATGGTGTTGATGACGGGAGTTCGCTGTGGAACTCTGTACAAGTTGTTGGGAAGCACTTATACTAATGGGTGTAACAGTTCTATTGTCCTTGATCAGAAAAATGAAGGAGACAAGACCAATACTGTCCCAGAAAAGAAGACCATGGTGTGGCATCAAAGACTGGGACACATTGGAGAAAAGGGTCTTCTAACACTACATGGTAAAGGAATGGTTGAAAGTATGTCTAATTGCACTCTGGACTTTGATTTCTGTGAAAATTGCATATATGGTAAACATAATCGAGTAAGATTCCCATCTGGTGCTACAAGAGCAAAGGGGATCTTAGAGTTGATACACAGTGATGTGTTTGGACCTGTTCCTGTTCCATCCCTACGTAAATCCGTGTATTATGTTTTATTCATAGATGATTTTTCAAGGAACACATGGATTTATTTTCTTAGAAATAAATCTGAGGTATTTGATATATTTAAAGAGTTTAAGGCTCTGGTAGAAAATCAGGCAGAGAAGAAAATAAAGATATTGAGAACAAATAATGGTGGAGAATTCTGCGGAAATGAATTCGAAGAATTCTGTAAGAAGTGTGGTATAGCAAGGCAGAAGACTACTCCATACACTCCTCAGTAGAATGGAGTTGCAGAAAGGATGAACATGACATTGATGGAAAAAGCAAGGAG
>ML786485.1:1097862-1111471 GCA_009831015.1 Picea engelmannii | reverse complement strand
AGCTCGGTCCCAGCTCGGGGGTGACCCACTGTTGAGCTGATGAACAGTGTGGTCTAAGGCTGGGAGGTTCATGGAAGGCCTGCACTTGGTTGGTGATTTCTACAGCTGTTAAAAGATAAGTATTTGAATTATGCTTTAATCATGTTGCTGCTTATGTATCATGTTTTCCGCTATGTAAATGAAGTGTTGCTGAATACTATGGAATGTTTAATTATAGCAGTAACAAGATATTCTTTACTTTGCAATTTAAATGTGTTTAATTATGTTAAATGCATGTGCTTATAAGGTCTGTACAAATTATGTAATCATTCATGTATAGAATGGTAACTGAGAGGTTTGGAAACCTCGGTAGTGAAAGGGTACACTACAAATTGGTATCAGAGCGCGAGTAAGCTCTGAGCTACTAAAAGTGACACTACAGAACCAACACCATTCGATGAACATACATCTATTTTAATTTTTCGGCATGGAATAACCCTTGAGTGCTTTGGAAAACCACTTGTGCTAACCCATATTTCCATTGGCCGTGACCACAGGTTAATCGAAATACATTTTGCATTTTGCATTTCGGCAATTTGACAATCCTGTGTCGAAGAGTCTTGACACTTCAAGTTACAAAACCCTGAAATAGAGCTTAGCTTCATGCTAGCTCCTCCCTCTCACATGACCATCGGTGGTAACCATTGCCTACACCAAAAAGGTATTTTGGCATTTCACATTTCGACATTTCGACATTTCTTGTGATGAAGTGTTTCAATACTCTAAGTCACGAACCCCGAAATTTTTGGCGTTTCGCATTTTGGCATTTCAAAATTTTTCATTTCGACGTTTCGGCATTTCTGTGATGAAGTGTTTCGACACTCCAAGTCACAAACCCCAAAATGATCTGACGGCTTCACATTTGATCTGGTGGACATAGATTGGACGATTCTCGTTAACTTCTCGAGGATAGATCAACGGTCATATACAACACTTATATTACTCCTCTAATGATTAATCCAACGGATATGAATTAATCATTCATCGAGATGGATGGCTGTCATGGTTTCGGTACTTCGACATTCGAGACTTCGTGATGTTGAAGTTTTTTCTTACCATGCAAAAATCCTGAAATAGAAACTCCCAGAATCCTGAAATAGAAACTCCCGGAATCATGTGACGTGTGTCCCTTTCAGTATTTCGTCATTCGGGACTTCGTGGTGTTGGAGTTTTTTGTTACCATGCAAAAATCCTAAAATAGAAACTCACGGAATCCTGAAATAGAAACTCCAGGTGTGACGATCTTCGAAATTGATGATCTTCGAAATTCAAGCTAAGGGTATTGACTCCTCTTCCAAAGCTCGTTTCACATGTGACCTCGAGTTATAACCAAAAGCTCACCTCCTGGGTTCTTCGCAGTTTTACGTTTTGGTATGTCAAGAGGCATGCTGATCTCCGAATTAGGAACCATCATACCTGTGCAAGCTAACCAACAAACTCCCCTTTTGGCGATTTAAAGTTTGACATTAACGACAAAACCAAGTCCTGTGCAAACTGTGCAAACTGCAATCCCTGCCAACAAACTCCCCCTTTGGCATTGATGGAAAAATTTAAATATCTTCTCCCCCTTTTGACATCTATGGCAAAGGAAACAACCATACTCCCCCTGAGTAAAGAAAACCACTTGCAAAGATGTATCATTTCAGTAGAAACTCCCCCCATCAATAATAGTCAATAAACCTGTGCAGTTTGATTTTATAACGAAGCCCTTGCAATCTTTGAGAATGAAATGAAATTACAGAGGGTAAACCCCCAATTGATCCCTGAGACTTTCAAATTGCATTTTAGGTAAAGTTTTAGTAAATACATCTGCAATCTGATCCTTTGTGCCAACATATTCCACTTTAATAACTTTAGACATAACCTACTCTCTTAGAAAATGAAATTTAATGGGAATATGCTTTGTTTTTGAATGCATAACAGGATTTTTAGAAATACTAATTGCACCGGTATTATCACATAAGATAGTTATAGGTTCATCATAATGAATATGTATATCTTTCAGCATCTGTTTCATCCATATAACCTGAGTGCAACAAGTTGCAACTGCTATGTATTCTGCTTCAGTAGTAGATAGAGACACTGTTGATTGTTTTTTACTTGACCAACTTACAAGACATCCTCCAAGAAAAAATGTTGCTCCACTAGTACTCCTCCTGTCATCAACACAACCTACCCAATCAACATTAGTGAAATCATATAAATGAAGTTGATTACCTGTAGGATACCACAAACCATACTCTGCTATCCCCTTAAGATATCTGAAAATTCTTTTGACTGCAAGTAGATGAGAAGTTTTTGGTGAAGCCTGAAACCTGCCAACTTGACAAACTGCATGCATAATATTAGGTCTTGTAGCTATAGCATAAAGAAGACTACCAATCATAGATTTGTATACTGTCTGATCAACATCTTTAGTATCATCAAACTTACTTAATTTACAACCACTAACCATGGGAGTGCCAATTGGTTTAGAATCTTCCATCTGAAATTTCTTAAGCATTTCATTGATATACTTGGTTTGAGAAATGGAAATACCTTTATCAGATTGAGTAATTTGCAAGCCTAATAAAAAATTCATTTCTCCTAGCATGGACATCTCAAAATATTTCTGCATACTTTCAGCAAACTGTTTACTGAGCCTATTATCATCACTACCAAAAATGATATCATCTACATATATCTCAACAATGATCAGGCTATCATTTTCTTCTTTAATATATAGATTATTATCAATGTTACCTTTCCTGAATCCTTGCTGTCTCAAGTAATTGTCAAGTCTGGAATACCAAGCCCTTTGTGCTTGCTTCAGGCCATACAATGCCTTTTTCAACCTGTAAACATATTGTTATGCTTCTTGTACCTAAAACCCATCTGGTTGTTCCATATATACTTCTTCCTCTAAATCACCATTCAAAAATGCAGACTTTACATCCATTTGGTAAACTTTAATGTGTTTAGAACTGGCATAAGCTAGAATCAGTCTAATGGATTCCATTCTTGCAACAGGAGAAATTTTTTCTTCAAAATCTATTCCTTCTACTTGTGCATATCCTTTACAAACCAATCTAGCCTTGTTTCTAGTTATTTTACCTGCTTCATCCATCTTATTTCTGAAAACCCATTTAGCCCCTATGACATTCTTATTCAAAGGTCTATGAACCAATTCCCATGTCTTATTCTTTTCTATTTGACTAAGTTCTTCATTCATTAATTTCATCCAGTACTCATCTTTAATTGCTTCTTCAATATTTTTGGGTTCAATCAGAGAAAGTAAAGATACCCGTTCATGAGTTGAGGTGGATTCTTGCCTTCTGCTTCTTGTTCTAACACCTGCATTTATGTCACCAATTATCTGTTCTTCAGGGTGATTTTTCTGTATTCTCTTGCTTGGAGTCTTTGATGGAGTCATGCTTTTGGATGGAGTTGTGCCCTGTGTCAAAGTAGGAATTAATTGTTCACTGTTAGCAACCTTAGTTTCTTCCATTTCACTTACCTCATCATTCATTTTACGCTTGTCATCTATCTTATATATTTGATGATTCTTTTGTTTAGATTTAGACTTCAAAAATGAGGACTCATGAAATTTCACATCTATGGCTTCAACTATTTTATTCAATATGAAGTTGTAACATTTATAAGCTTTCCTTGAACAAGAATACCCAACTAAAATACCTTCATCTTTTCTAGATTCCAACTTACCCAAATACTTGTCAACTCTTTTGATATAACATTTACTGCCAAAAATTCTGAAATTTTTAACACTAGCTGGTCTGCCTTTCCATAACTGATGGGGTGTCTTAAAATGATTGTTTCTCAGCAAGCTTCTATTGAAAATGTGAACAACAGTATGAATAGCTTGAGGCCATAGTATATTACTTCATTTAGATTCATTGAGCATAGTTCTAGCCATCTCCATAACAACCCTATTTTTTCTTTCAACCACTCCATTTTGTTGAGGTGTTTCAATAATAGAAAAATGTCTTCTTATCCCATTTTCATCACAATATCTGTTGAATTATTTAGACACAAATTCCGTCCCATTATCTGATCTTAAACATTTAATTTTCATGTTACATTCATTTTCAGTTGACTCCTTGAAGGTTTGAAAACAACTAAAAGTTTCAGATTTCTTTTTCAATAAAAACATCCATGTCATTCTAGTAAAGTCATCCACAAATAGTAGAAAATATCTTTCTCCTTTTAACCTTGTTTTTCTCATAAGTCCACAGACATCAGCATGTACTATTTCCAATGGTTTATTTGTTGAATGTTCTTTGGTTTTGAATTTAACTCTAGTTTGCTTACCATGTTGACATTGCTTGCAGACAAAACTTGAAAGATTCTTTATGACAGGTAAATCTCTTATTGCTTCCCTTTTATTCAACTGAATCAGATTTTCAAAGTTAATGTGTCTAAGTCTTTTGTGCCACAACCAACTTTCATCTTCACTCCCAAGATAACATTTTTCTTTTTCTTCATCTAGTATGTAAATGTTGCTTGAGGTTCTTGTGGCTGTTCCAACTAGTTTATTTGATTTTATATCCCTTATTTGACATCCTTTTGAATCAAAAATCATAAAGAGACCTTTATCACAGGTTTGACTTACACTCAATAAGTTATGTTCCATTTCCTCAACCAATAAGACATTTTCAACCATGATTTTCTTGTTGTTTAGACATACAGTTCCTTTTCCAACTATCCTAGCTGATTGATCATTTCCAATGGTGAATGTACCTTCTTTTCCTTCATCTAGTTCAACAAAGAGTTGTTTTCTACCTATCATATGCTTTGAACATACATTATCCACAACCCATTTTACTTTATGTTCTTCTTGTAGAGCTATAGTGCATTTTTCAATGTTCAGATTTTCACTTTTCTTTTTCCAAAATTTGGTTTTTAGATCTGTGTAAGTGGGTTCATTAAATTTCTTAAAACTCATAGGACAATTTCTTGACACATGCCCAAAGTTTTTACACTTGTAACATTCGGTCTCATATCTTAAGGTGTCAAATCTGTTGTAAGAGTAGTTCATATTGTTTTGACTAGTTTTTCCATGTCCTCTTCCATATTCAAAATTAGACCTTTCATGACTGTTATGTGCATTTATCTTTCTTGAAAAACTATTACAAAATGCAACCTTATGTCCATAATTATAACAAAAGAAATAATGGCCTTCAAACCTGTTTTTATGTCTTCCATAACTTCTTTTATGCACTGTTGAACCTTGATTTTCTTCTTGCCTTTCTGATTCCATCTTCTTGCTAGTAATTTTCTTATGATTATCCTCTGTACCTACTTTCTCAACACTTGAACTAGAACATCCATTAGTTACTGCAGATTTATAACCAATTCCAGTCTTATCATATGTTGATCTTTGACTACTAATAATTTGATCTAACACTTGAGATCTCTGATTCATGTTATTTTCTTGTACTTTCTTTCTTAAGGAGACTACTTCAATTTTTAAACCTTCATTTTCCTTATCCTTTTTTGCAAGCATTATAGTTAGAGCTTCTTCAGTCACTCTAGCCTCTTCTATTTTATGTTTTAAGTCAACTACCATGATTTCAATGATATCAATCAAACCATTTGATTTTTGTAATTCAAATTCTAGATTCTCAATTTCTCTTTTAAAATGTTTGCATTCCCTTCTCACTTTTCTTAATTCACTTAAAGCACTTACCAGTTCAGCTTCTAGATCAACTTCACCTTCTTCTTCTTCACCAGACTGATCATCCTGTTTTTCCATAGCCATAAAAAGTTGTACATATGAATTGTCATCACTCTCACCAGATTCTAAAATATCACTGTCATCTTTTATACATAGGCTTTTCTTTTTGTAAGTTTTTCTTTGAAAAAACTTATTATGTCTATTCTTGAATTCCTTAGGTTTTCTATCACTGTCTTCTTCATTATCAGTATGCTTATTGTAAGGACACTTATATGCAAAATTTCCTATTCTAACACAACCAAAGTATTTCATAGGAAGCTTAACTTTATACTTGCAAGTACCTCTTTTCAGATTTTTAACAAAATTTGCTTCTTCCACATCACCTTCTGACTCCTCATGACTGCTGATTTCTGCTTCAACCTTTTTCTTATCTTTCTTTGCTACCTTGAAAGCTACTTCTTTCCTGAAAGAATTCTCACCAGAGGTTCTCATATCATATGTTGTTAGTATTCCATGTAATTCATCCATTTCTAAAGTATCAAGATCTGTTCTTTCTTCTAATGCAGATATTTTTGAATCAAATCTTGCAGGAAGTGATCTAAGCGTTGGACAATTGAGAGGGGGGGGGGTGAATCAGTTGTTACCGTGATTAAAAAATTATGGTTCTTTTAAAAAAAATTCAAGGCACTCAATGATGATGACAATAATGCAGGGAAATAAGCAATGGCACATTCAACATCAGTCACATATATGAGAAATACAGAGACAAATATTTCCCGAGGAAACCCATACAGGGTAAAAACCTCTTTTTCTTTATATGATAAGTAATAGTTACATTCTTTACATTATCATCCATATGAGAACCAACTCATAATGAGGCTACAACCTCAATTTTGTAAGCTGCTACTTGCTGAAAGCACCAACTCTCTATTTTCTCTAGCACCCACTAGAACGAAGCACCAACTCCCTGATTTCTCTAGCACCAACTAGAAGGAAGGATCAACTCCCTGTGTTCAAGCACCCACTTGAACCTCTGAGGACACTAGTCCTCCCTAGCACCTCCCAACCACCCTAAATTATAAATTCTTTGTTACTAAAACTTATTATAGCGATATAAAGTTATTCAATGGCTTACCAGCCTTGTCGTTGTTCTGTTACACTGCTCTGCCCTGTCTACATCAGTGTCTTCTGCACACACCTTTCACTTCCTATTCTTCTACCTTTTATGCTCTTTGCGCCATATCCTTTCAATGAAACATTCCTCTACTGTTCCTTTCTTCTCCTATGCTCTGCCTCCTTGCACACCCCCTGAATTCTCCTCCACAGCGACAACCCTTATCTCTTCTTTGTTCAACATTCTTATAGTCTTTGTTGTCTTTGTGAATGCAATATTCAAAATGCCTCTACATGATCACTCTGTGCCAAATTACTCCACATATCAAGTGCTCTACCTCATCATCATCATGGCTCTTCAACTTCTTCGGTAGTTTTTCCCACGTGTTCAACATCACTGGGTGTTCTGTCTAGATTTCTCAGGTTCTCTGGCAGTTGAGGCTCTTCATATTCTCTGTCTTCGACAAGCTTATCCTTTCTATTTTCAGCTACATACTTCAATGCTCATCCACCTATCAATCCCTCTAAGAGTTGTCTTCCTTTACTGGACGACGCTTGGAGACTCTTCATCTCCTCTGGCGATCACACAAAAGTCTCTTCAAATCTTCTGGCAGAAACCATCAATGGTTTCTAGCAGTTACACTGTGAAGTGTAACATTAGCCCTCCAATCATACTCAGATTCACCTGCACTGTTGGATTGGCTCCATGGGATCTTGCACTCATTTCAGCATTTCGACATTCGACAATTTGGCATTCATGTGACCAAGCGTCTCGACACTCCCATACGCAATCTCCGAAGCTCTGATAAAGAGATTTTTTGTGCTAGATCCTTCCTCTATATGACCATGGCTATGACGAAGCACTTATGTATAAAGTGCTTTTCACAAATTCGCATTTCATGAATCTGGAGATGAGGCATATCGACTCTCCAAGTCGCGATCTTTGAAACCCCAAAATGGAGCTTATCTGGATTGACTCCTTCCCTTCTCGTGACCACTAGCAGTGACCATAGATTGTGCCAAAAAAGGCACTTCATATTTTGTGAGTTTCCACACCATGCTCCATTGACCCCAAGTCAGTGAAATTCTAATTGCTTGCCACTTGTCCTATGATTCGATGGTTCAGATCTGATCTTGATTTGATGTTTGCGATTAACTCACGATATCGCATCTCACGAGTTCTTAGATGGAGATTCTCGTCACTCCAAGTCGCGATATGGGAAACCCTGAAATGGAGTCTTTGACATGCTCTGATCTTCTGCCACGTGTCCCTCTTGGATCAACGGTCAAGATTTTATCGTGATCTCACATATTGCGAGTTTGAATCTCTTTCCTTTGAATTTCACGACTTATGAAACTCTGAAGTGGAGTCTTTGTGGTTCTCTGATCTTTCACCACGCATCCTCTTGATCAACGGTCAATATCTTGTTGTGATTTCACATATCGCGATATCGACATTCCTGTGGTATTGTTTCTTGACTCTCCAATTTGTGAGTTGCGAAACCCCGAAGTGATGTAAGCCTGTTGACATCACACGTGGATTGACACGTGTCGAATAACTACCATGTGTCACTCTGATTCGTGACTTACATGTGCCTGAAATGTCGAATTAGTTTGACACTTGTCATTGCCTAGTTGTGCCATGTGTTCTTAGCTGACGTGGTTTGCTGACATGAGTCAGATCGACGGTCCATATGTGATCTTGATTCAATGGCTCAGATCATATCATGATTTCGGCAGTCCTGTGGTATTGTTTCTTGCCTCTCCATGTCGCGATTCGTGAAACTCCGATTCGCGAACTCGCTTCACCTTGCACTTTTAAAGATTGTGCAGATTCTCCTAGATCCTAGGATGGTCAGTCCTCATGCTCGAATCTAATGCCCAATATCTATCCCCCATATCTACGCGCTCTTCTTGTTGACATTGAGATCTGACAGCCATTAGGAATTCTGAATTTTTGATCCAACGATCACTGTTGCTGCTCCTCCCCGATTATCACCGTGATGCTAATCATCGATGTTGTACTTTCCATCAATGACAAGCATACACTGCCTATAAAACATGCCAACAATCTCCCCGTTTGGCATTGATGGCAACAAATCCACCCAGGTTCTTTTCTCCCCCTTTGACATCAATTTCAAAGAAAACACACTCTCCCTAAGTTGTTTCATTAATTTTAGGAGGTATCGGATATGAAACCAATACAGGACTCCCCCTAACAGGATGGACTCTCTTAGATGTGAGATGAGATGACACCCAAATTCTGTTTGAGATATTCAAATGGTGTCTTGGCTAGGGGTTTAGTAAAGATGTCAGCAATTTGTTTAATGGTGGGAATGTAATGGACCTGAATAATCTGATTGGTGACCTGCTCTCTCAGAAAATGATATTTTATGGGAATATTCTTGGTCTTGGAGTGGAGGACAGGATTTTTAGACACACTGATGGTACTAGTGTTATCACAATGAATTGGGATCGGTGCAGTGTATTTTACCTCCAAATATGTAAGTGTCTGAATCATCCATAATACCTGAGTGCAACAGGTAGCAACAACAATGTACTCTACCTCTGTGGTTGATAAAGAAATGGAACCTTTATTTTTACTAAGCCAGGCTACTAAGGAGTCACCCAGGAAGAATGCTCATCCACTGGTGTTTTTTTGTCATCAACATAGTTTGCCCAATCTGCATCTGAATAAGCAGTCAACTGAAGATTTTGATTTATGGGATACCACAGACCATAAGTTATTGTTTCTTTCAAATTCCTGAATATCCTTTTGATAGCTTTCAAACAACTCTGTTTAGGTGCAACCTGATATCTTCCTACCATTCCTACAACATGCATTATGTCTGGGCGAGATGTTGTGATGTACAGCAGGCTGCTTATCATTGATCGATATGACCTTTGATCAACATCAGGTGAATCATCATCCTTTTCTTAATTTACATCCAGTTACCATAGGTGTACCCACAGGTTTATAATCTTCCATCTGAAACCTTTTCAGCATTTCTCTTAGATATTTTTCTTGAGAAATGAACATCCCTTTGGACCTCTGAGTAATTTGCAGACCAAGAAAAAATGACAGTTCTCCTATCATAGACATTTCAAATTCAGACTCCATGGCAGAAGAAAACCATTGTACCAATGAATCCTTATTGCATCCAAAGATGATGTCATCTACATAGACCAATATGATGAGCAAATCATTATCTTCTGTTTTAATATACAGATTGATGTTAGTTGTTCCTCTCTTGAACCCTTTGTCTTTGAGATACGTATCCAGTCTATGATACCAGGCTCGAGGGGCTTGTTTTAAACCATATAAATTTTTCTTCAGCTTGCATACTAAGTCAGGGTTATCAGACAGTTTGAAACCCTCTGGTTGTTCCATATAGACTTCTTCACTTAAATCTCCATTTAGAAAGGCTGGCTTGACATCCATTTGGTAGACTTTAAACGTTTTATGACAAGCATAGGAAAGAAACATTATGATAGCTTCTAATCTTGCCATGAGCACAAATGTTTCACCAAAATCCAGTCCTTCTATCTGAGCATAGCCTTTATAGACTAACCTTTCTTTGTTCCTGATAACTTGTCCTTGATCATTCAATTTATTCTTAAAGATCCATTTGGAGCCAATGACATTTTTACCTTCAGGTCTGTGAACCATCTCTCACATATTGTTTTTCTCAATCCGATCAAGTTCATCATTCATTGCTTTAACCCAGTGATCATATTTGCTGGCTTCATTGAAATTCTTGGGTTCCAGCATGGATATGAGAGCTACATGAGATTGTTCGGTGGTTTTGATTAGCTTTCTCATGGTTTGTACACCTTTGTCTTTTTCTCCAATTATCTGACTTGCAAGATGATTCTTTTGAATGATTCTAGAGGAGGAATTTGTATTTGACTGCTGATTTGAGTCTGTCTGAGTGTCTGAGTCTTCATCTGATTCAGAGTCTTGATTTTCTGATTCTTGGACCTGCTCATCTTCATCTTGAGCTGTGTCTTATGTAGAAGACTCATTACTGTATACCTCTCTTGATGGGATTCCTTCATCAATTTTTACATCAATACAATCAACCATTTTATGAAGCCTCTTATTATAGCATCTATATCCTTTACTGTTTGTAGCATACCCTAAGAAGATACCTTCATCAACCCTGTCATCATATTTTCCGAGGTTCTCATCATTATTCGTTATGTAGCATTTACTCCCAAAGACTCTGAAGTGTTTGATTGAGGCATGTCTTCCAAACCATAATTCATAAGGTGTCTTGTCACTTTGTGGTCTGAGGTGGGCTTTGTTAAGAACATGAAATTCTGTGTGTATTGCTTCTACCCAGTAGGTTTGACCAATGTTCTTCTCATTCATCATTGACTTGGCCATTTCCTTCACTGTTCTATTTTTCCTCTCAACAACTCCATTTTGTTGCGAAGTTCTTGGGATTGTGTATTCTCTCTTGATCCCATGTTCATCGCAGAATTCCTTGAAGTATCTTGACATAAACTCTCCTCCCCGATCTGATCTTACTACCTTTAACCTCTTGCCTGTTTGTGTCTCTGTTAAAGCCTTAAATATTTTAAAATTCTCAAATGCTTCAACTTTTTCTTTGAGAACGGAAACCCAAGTAAGTCTGGAGTAATCATCTATAATCAACATGAAGTAGTTTTCTTTCCTTGTGCCTTCCTGTCTTGATGGTCCACATAAATCCATATGAACTAGTTGGAGTGGTTTCTCTGTTGAAGTAAAGCTCTTGGACTTAAACTGTGTCCTGTTTTGCTTCCCTACTTGACAGGGTTTACACATTGAATCTTGGGGCTTTGATATTCTCGAAAGATATTTTACTACCTCGAGGTTTTTGAGTTTGATTAAGTGGTCAAATTTTAGATGACCAAGTCTCCTATGCCATAAGTTCCCCATAACCAACTTTCATCATGTTTGCTTAGATGACATTCTTCACTATTTTCTTTCAACACATATACATTATTCTCTGTCCTTATGCCTTTGGCCACCACTTGTACTGAGTTTATAGACTTTATCTTGCAGTCCTTGGATGTGGAAAACACTTCGCATCCTCTGTCACACATTTGACTTACACTGAGCAGATTATGTTTCAGCCAGTTCACAAGTAGAACATCTTGGGCTTTTCCTTTTCCATTACTTAAGCTCACCATCCCTTTGCCATTTATTTTCCCTGGAGCATCATTTCCAAAGGTTACGTTTCCTAATTTGATTTCACTTAGAGATAGAAAATTGCCTTTGTCTCCCGTCATGTGTTTGGAGCATCCACTGTCTATATACCAAGGGTTCATTTTTCTTTGAGTAGACAACACTAATCCACACTTGTCACTTTCCTTCTTCTTCCAAAACTTGACATTTTCAGCAGGAGATTTCGAATCTGGTTCATATTCCCTTAAACGACAGTCAATAGATTTGTGTCCATAGTTATGACAGATGTAGCATTCAATCTCATTGTTCAACAGGTCAAACTTATTGGTGCAACGTTGTCTACTCATTGACTGTTGATTATTTCTTGACCTCTCTAATTGCGTGTCCCTGAACTTAATTTGGCAATTGGAAATTAGTGAAGGTTTGTTACTTGGTTGCATCATTCTTTGTTGTGGCAAGTATTTATTCCTTTGAAATCTTAATTGCTCATTTCTAAATCTTAAGGAATAATTTATAGCTTTGTGATCAAAGTTAGCACAGTAGAAACAATAGCCATAGAAGAATTCTTTGTAACTGGAAAATGGTTGTCTTCTTTGAGCAAATCGATTTCTTCTAGAATGATGACATTGTTCAGTAGTGCGCACAATATTTCTTTGTTCTACAGATTCAGATCTGGCATCTTTTACCTTACTCGACCTGGGCGGCTGATTGTCTTCCTTAGTTTCTGTAGGATTGTTATTGTCATTGGTTGAACTTTTGACAAACTTGATGGGTTCTTCATCTCCTGGCTTACCACTGCTTGATCCCTCTTCATACCCCAAGCCAGTTTTCATATTTGGATTCCTTTGCTGATTTAGAATGGTGGCCAATCCTTCTGAGGCTTTGATACTTGACAGATTCTGATTATACAAGGCTCGAAACTTCTCCATTTCTTTCCTTGTTTTCACTACTTCTTGTTCTAATGCTTTACATCTTGCCTTCTTTTATGATAGCTGTTGTTTCAGAATCTCTTTGATTTTCTTTGCCTCTTCCAATTCTACTTTTAGTAGGAAAAGGTATTCATTAGGTTCTTTACTATCTTTCTCGAACTGTATCAACAATTGTCTTTGCTTTCTGTTCTTGATTCTTAGTATGTCAATCTCTTCCAATGCACTGATCAATTCTCCTTCCATGTCAACCACAACTTCTTCTTCATTAACATCACTCCCTGTGCTATTATTGTCATAGTCCTCTTTGGCCATAAGTATGAAGTCATTTAGTTTATATTCAATAGATGAATCATTGTCTTCATCATCTGAAGGATCATCATCATTGTTTACACAAAGACTTTTCTTCTTAAAGTTATTCTTTTTAAAGAAATTTTTGTGTTTGTATTTCTCCTCGTCATCACAAGTCCGATCCTTTCCTTTGTGGGGACATTTATTTTCAAAATGACCTATTCTACCACAGTTAAAGCATTTGAAAGGAAGTTTACCTTTGTATTTTCCTGATCCCTTCTTCAGTCTCTTCACAATTTTTTCTTCAATTTCATCGGGCTCAGAATCCTCATTCTTGTCTGCTTTAAATGATGCTTCTCTGGAGGTGGTTTTATCTTTAACTATTCTCATTTC
>ML786485.1:1065566-1097610 GCA_009831015.1 Picea engelmannii | reverse complement strand
CTAGGTGCATAACTTTTACGAATTCTTCTTCTGCAACCCCACTCAAGATAGCATTCATAGCCTTAGCGTTGAAGCTAAATTCTAGTTTGTCATCCTTATTAGCTAGCACAACTAGCTTTACATAACCAGTATCTACCACATCCCAGACATCTGCACCTAACAACATTATGTAGGTTCTCATTCTAACATTCCAGAAGGCAAAGTTTGTTCCATTGAATTGAGGGGCCTTATTGGTTGAATTTCCTTCATGGCTTGACATGTTTAAGCTCTAGGATCTACCCTTAGATAAAAGGGGCCGGCTCTAATACCAATTGTTGTACAACTGAGAGGGGGGGGGGTGAATCAGTTGTTACCGTGGTTAAACAATTGTGCTTCTTTTAACAACTTTTCAAGGCACTCAATGATGATGACAATAATGCAGGGAAATAAGCAATGACACATTCAACATCAGTCACATATATGAGAAATACAGAGACATATATTTCCCAAGGAAACCCATACAGGGTAAGAACCTCTTTTTCTTTATATGATAAGTAATAGTTACATTCTTTACATTATCATACATATGAGAACCAACTCATAATGAGGCTACAACCTCAGTTTTCTAAGCTGTTACTTGCTGAGAGCACCAACTCTCTATTTTCTCTATCACCCACTAGAAGGAAGCACCAACTCCCTGATTTCTCTAGCACCAACTAGAAGGAAGCACCAACTCCCTGTGTTCAAGCACCCACTTGAACCTCTGAGGACACCAATCCTCCCTAGCACCTCCCAACCACCCTGAATTATAAATTCTTTGTTGCTAAAACTTATTACAGCGATATAAAGTTATTCAATGGCTTACCAACCTTGTCATTATTCTGTTACACTGCTCTGCCCTGTCTGTATCAATGTCTTCTGCACACACCTTGCACTTCCTTTTCTTCTACCTTTTATGCTCTCTGCACCATATCCTTTCAATGCAACATTCCTCTACTATGCATTTTTTCTCCTACGCTCTGCCTCCTTGCACACCCCCTGAATTCTCCTCCACACCGACAACCCTTATCTCTTCTTTGTTCAACATTCTTATTGTCTCTATTGTCTTTGTGCATGCAATATTCACAATGCCTCTGCATGTTCACTCTGCACCAAATTCCTCCACATCTCGAGTTCTCTACCTCATCATCATCGCGACTCTTCAACTTCTTTGATAGTTTTTCCCACACATTTAGCATCACTGGGTGTTTTGTCTAGATTTCTTAGCTTCTCTGGCAGTTGAGGCTCTTCGTCTTCTATGTCTTCGATGAGATTATCCTTTCTATTTTCAGTTACATAATTCAATGCTCATCCATCTGTCAATCCCTCTAAGAGTTGTCTTCCTTTACTGGATGAAGCTTGGAGACTCTTCAGCTCCTCTGGCGATCACACAAAAGTCTCTTCAAATCTTCTGTCAGAAACCATCAATGGTTTCTAGTAGTTACACTGTGAAGCACAACATTATCCCTCTGATCATACTTAGATTCACCTGCACCGTTGGATTGGCTCCATGGGATCTTGCACTCATTTCGGCATTTCGACATTCACCAATTCGACATTCATGTGACCAAGTGTCTTGACACTCCCATAAGAAATCTTCGAAGCTCCGATACAGAGATTTTCTACGCTAGCTCCTTCCTCTATATGACCATGGTCATGACCAAGCGCTTATGTATAAAGTGCTTTTTGAAAATTCTCATTTCGTGAATCTGGAGATGAGGCATCTCGACTCTCCAAGTCGCGATCTCTGAAACCCCAAAATGGAGCTTATTTGGACTGACTCCTTCCCTTCTTATGACCACCAGCGATGACCATAGACTGTGCCAAAAAAGGTGCTTCATATTTCGTGAGTTTCCACACCATGCTCTGTTGACCCCAAGTCAGTGAAATTCCAATTGCTTGCCACTTGTCCTATGATTCGATGGTTCAGATCTGATCTTGATTTGACGACTGCGATTAGCTCGCGATATCGCATCTCATGAGTTCTTAGATGGAGATTCTTGTCACTCCAATTCGTGATACAGGAAACCCCGAAATGGAGTCTTTGACATGCTATGATCTTCTTCCATGTGTCCCTCTTGGATCAACGGTCAAGATTTTATCATGATCTCGCATATCATGAGTTTGAATCTCTTTCCTTTGAATTTCACGACTTGCAAAACTCCAAAGTGGATTCTTTGTGGTGCTCTGATATTTCGCCACGTGTCCTCTTGATCAACGGTCAAGATCTTGTCATGATTTCACATATCTTGATCTCGACATTCCTGTGGTATTGTTTCTTGACTCTCCAAGTTGCTAGTCGTGAAACCCTGAAGTGATGTAAGCCTGCTGACGTCACACATGGATTGACACGTGTCGAATAACTACCATGTGTCACTCTGATTCGTGACTTACATGTGCCTAAAATGTCGAATCAATTTGACACTTGTCATTGCCTTGTTGTGCCACGTGTTCTTAGCTAACGTGGTTTTCTAACATGAGTCATATCGACGGTCTAGATGTGATCTTGATTCAATGGCTCAGATCATATCACGATTTTGCATATCATGATTTCGACAGTCCTATGGTATTGTTTCTTGCCTCTCCATGTCGCAATTCGTGAACTCGCTTCACTTTGCACTTTTAAAGATTGTGCAGATTCTCCTGGATCCTATGATGGTCGGTCCTCACGCTCGGATCTAATGCTTGAGATCTATCCTCCATATCTGTGCACTCTTCTTGTCTACTTTGATATCTGACAGCCATCAGGAATTCTGAATTGTTGATCCAACGAGCACTGTTGCTTCTCCTCCCCGATTATCACTGCGATGCTGATCATCATTGCTATACTTGCCATCAATGACAAGCATACGCTGCCTATAAAACATGCCAACACTAAGTACCTTTTGCACAATAATATTATTATTAACTGTTTCTCCTAGACCTCTCATGGTATTAATAACTTCATCAATACGAAGAAAGTAGGTAGCTATATCTTCAGATTCTTCCATTTTCAGGCTTTCAAATTGACTTCTATATGATTGTAGCTTAGCACTCTTTACCTTAGTGTCTACTTCATATACATTTTTCAATTTATACCATATTTCTTTTGCTGATGCACAATGCATAACTTTAACAAATTCTGACCCTACTAGACCTCCTAGTATTGCATACATAGCTTTGGAATTACTCTCATAGAGTCTCTTACCTATAGCATCTATTGGAATGGTTGTTGGGACTTTATATTCATTTAGTACAGCCTGCCAGATATCTACTCCTTGAGTTTGTAAAAACAACTTCATTCTGATACTCCAAAAAGCATAATTATGACCATCAAACAAAGGCAATCCATGTTTTGTAAATTTTGACTTCTTATCCATTATGAATGATCAACAACTTCTAGTGGTTAAACTGATATCTTGAAGTAACCTGCTCTGATACCAATTGTTGAACAGGATAAGTCAACTGAGAGGGGGGGGGGGTGAATCAGTTGTATAAAATTTCTTTCATTTTATAAGAAGATTACTTATTAATCAATAAATCATGCCTTTAACATTTAACCAATAAATATACAATCACCTAAATGAAATAGTGACACAGTGATTTTTCATGAGGAAACCCAAAAGGGAAAAAACTCGTCTTCTTATGAATGAAAGGCAAGCTCCAACTCCTATTTAAATTCTTATTTTATCTAAGTTACAACCCAGATGAGGCTGCTACCTCTATTTCTTCAGCACCTACTGAATGGAAGCTACAACTCCCAGATGTACAAGAACCAACTTGTATAGGAGACTTTTACAGTCTCCCATTGTTCCTCCCTACCACCCTGGAATCCTTCTTTGTCACTAAGAACCTGCAAACCAACTCTTTATCTTCTCTGGAAAAAGATTCATCATTCAAGTCCTCTCTGTTTATATAATCATATCAAAATCCATTCTTCTCCCCTTGATCTCTGCTATATCTTCATCATTTCTTCTCACTGTCCCTATATGATTTTATTTCGGTTTTATATTCATTTACAAAAATGAATTTTACCTTAGAGCTACGACTGTACCATTAATTCCAAATGCACCAACATTCATCTCACCCAATTTCACTTATTTATACCCTGTACATTCAAAGCATACACCTGAACCCTCAGGCTTCAAAGATTCAGTTACAATAATCAAATAACTACCTTACAGTGACTATTAATGGTCAAGGCATCAAGACGAACAATATCCACATGATCAGTTTAAACATTTAACCAACATTGTTCGATGAACATACATCTGTTTTAATTTTTCATCACGGAATAACCCTTGAGCGCTTTGGAAAACCACTTGTGCTAACCCATGTGTCCATTGACCATGACCACAGGTTAATTGAAATCCATTTCACATTTTAGCAATTTGGCAATCCTGTGTCGAAGAGTCTTGACACTTCAAGTTACGAAACCCCGAAATAGAGCTTAGCTTTGTGCTAGCTCCTCCCTCTCACATGACCATCTGTGGTAACCACTACCTACACCAAAAAGGTATTTCGGCATTTCTTGTGATGAAGTGTTTCAATACTCCAAGTCACGAACCCCAAAATTTTTGGTGTTTCGTATTTCGGCATTTCGACATTTCGCATTTCGACGTTTCGGCATTTTTGTGATGAAGTGTTTCGACACTCCAAGTCACGAACCCTGAAATGATCTGATGGCTTCACATTTGATTTGATGGACATAGATCAGACGGTTCTCATTAACTTCTCAAGGACAGATCAACGGTCATATACAACTCTTATATTACTCCTCCAATGCTTAATCCAACATATATGACTTAATCATTCATCGAGATGGATGGCTATCATTGTTTTGGTATTTCGACATTCGGGACTTCGTGATGTTGAAGTTTTTTCTTACCATGCAAACATCCCGAAATAGAAACAACCAGAATCCCGAAATAGAAACTCCCGGAATCATGTGACGTGTGTCCCTTTCGGTATTTCAGCATTCGGGACTTCGTGATGTTGGAGTTTTTTCTTACCATGCAAATATCCAGAAATAGAAATCCCTGGGATCCTGAAATAGGAACTCTGGGAGTGACGATCTTCGAAATTAACGATATCCAAAATTAAAGCTAAGGGTACTGACTCCTCTTCCAAAGCTCGTTTCACATGTGACCTTGAGTTATAACGAAAAGCTCACCTCTTGGGTAACCAAAATCTCACCTCTTGGGTTCTTCACAGTTTCACATTTCGGTATGTTGAGAGGCATGTTGATCTCTGAATTAGGAACCACTGTACCTGTGCAAGCTGACCAACAAACTCCCCTTTTGGCAATTTAAAGTTTGACATTAATGACAAAACCAAGTCCTATGCAAATTGTGCAAACTACAATCCCTGCCAACACTCTCGAGCCTATAGTCATTAATGACAGCATGGATGCCAAAATGCAACCAGGATCTACCTAGGGAATCCATGAAGGGGTAGGCTTTACCACTAAATTACGACACTTATAAAGCAACAATGATGGTTCTGTGTCGCAATTCGGTGGGGTCGATCCTATGGAAAAGTGAAAAGGACAACAAGATGCAGAACGTGGAGGTGGAATCCTAACTTAGATGAAACAAGTTGAAAAAACGAATTTTTACCGAAAGACCTTTAAAATGAATCAACTCTCCAAAAAGTTTCCCAATACCCAAAGTAATACCTATCGTAACAATCCATAAGAAACTCTTGAACGATACTAAACAATTTTCAGGTTAGAAAAAATGATAAAAGGGTTCGAAAAAATGACAAAAGGGTCCAAAAAAGTCTATAAATAGAAGCTTGGTAGCTCATTATCACTATTACGAATTGAGAATTGACCAAAAGTAAAAAAAAACCCCTTTGTCAAAAGAGTTGATTTTGGGAGCTTTAGTGGACAAAATGAACTTCCGCTTGGACCAAGTAAGTACATACTAGCCCCCCTTGCATTTCAATTCTTCCTTTATGCATTTTTTTTTTTTTTTGGGGGGGGAGCTAACCTTTAAAAAGGCCAACCCTATGTATACACGGTCTGTCCTATGACAACCAGCATATGCCCGCGTGCAAAGAAAAAACTACACACGGGAATACATGACTGTGTATATTACAGGCTGGGTATACCTTCCAACATGTGGAAAAAAAATCAAAAGATGCAAGAGTTAATCCCCCATGAACTTTTCCATTGTAGGATGTATGTTCATTGGAGAGAGAGGTAGCATGAGGACATTGATATTTTGGTTAGAGAAAACCCTAATGATACCGCCTCATTGGTTCAATGTGGTTTGTTTAAATTATTCTGGTGTCCATTCATGCGGGCACAACCTAGGCTGCTGAACACTTTGGTATATTACTGGCACCCGGATGTGGAGGCATTCATGCTCAAGGGACAGTCGTTGACTCCAATGACTGAAGATATCTATTTTATGACTAGCCTCTCAAGGAGAGGGGAACCAGTCAACTTTCACACTTTTCCCTTTGGGTCTCACAACATAGCGGAGTTGATTCAACTCCATTGTGAAGTTGGCATAGAGAAAATGGGCACTCAGGTGCCGATAAACAAGATTTCAAACCTATCACTGAAAGTGATAGTTTTTCTCAATGGGCAGATCACTGAATCCACATCTTTACATCAAGCTTCCCGAGCGCACATGCAATGTGCAGTTCAGTGCTTAAATGCACAAGTTTTTGATTGGAGTACAACTTTGTTCGATTGCATGAAAAGGTAGTTGACATAGTGTCGTATGTAGAGACACAGAAATTTTGGGTTCGATACTATTCTTTTCTCTTTCTTCTTCGAGAGGGTACGCAGTTTTAGTCCATGGGAGATAGTACGAGGGCACATAGCCTCTTCTCCAGCATTATGAAGATGGGTGGCATTGTTGCCACAACAGGGGGGAGGGAGGACCATTAAGGCCTTCGATGACAAGTTTTTTGATTGGTGGTCTCGGCAGATTCATACTATAGAGGACTACCCCTATGCCAGGATCAACTTCTCCAGGGACCTTGACATGGTTGTACCTCCCAGAGTGGAGCGAGGAGAGATAGGTATGCTTGTTTTTTAGAGTTATTTAATTTTTATTCCTTTTTTATATATATCATTTTTTTGTATACTAGAGTATCTGACAACTATGTATCTATTATGTACATATGTGGGACCAGTGCATCCAACAGAATTCACGAGGACTAGGCGACGTCCTTGACCAGAGGCAGGACTAGCCACAGCTGGCAGACCAGTAGTAGCAGGGGGGACCTTAGCTGGAGAGGCTGAGGGAGTATTGAGACGGGTAGAGCCAAACCTTACCATGCTCACTCGTACAGTCCCTATGGTGGAGATCAAGGATCTCCCACTGTCGATGCAGAATCACGTTGTTGGGGTACCACGGACTTGGGTCCAACTCTTTCAGCGTTTGTCCAATGCCGTTGTTCACTATGGCAGGGCCAACAGTCCCCGCCCTTAGCTAGGATAGAATTCTTACGTGCCAAGGGAACCTTTTTGTATATTTTTGAGGGCATAAGCCCCGTGACACTTACTGGACATATTTTTGAGGCGCTTGCACCCACCCTTGTACTCTGATATTTTTTGATATATATATATGGATATTTTACATCTTTTTCCATCTTATGGATTACAACTATTTTACAAATGTATTTACATGTGCGTGTGTGTGATTTTTCTTACATGTGTGCAATATTCCAATCTAATACATGATTAGCTAGGTATCTGTGATTTGATTCAATCTCCTAGGAACATGGATATACGTAATGTAATCAAAGCTTCGTTCTAAGAGACATACCCTAAGGAACCGTCGGTGTAGATTCAGATCGTGAACATGGTAAACCCTATTTAACTATGACACAACCAACTGAGTGTCTAAGTAGACCCAGAGGTGAGAGATACGATGTGACAAAGCATCACGAAACAACTCTAATACTGCACTGTATTCAACGACATTGTTTTTGGCGTCACCTAAACAGATACCTCCTGAAGATAGCAATTGGCCTTGAGGTGTGAAAATCACCCAAGCTGCAGAAGCAAGCATCTGAGTGTGCCAGTTAGCGCCATCCACAAACCCAATGAAAACCTATGATTCACTTGACATTTGTCATAGTGAAAAAGATGACATAAAAAATGACACGTCCATAAAACCAAAATATGAAAGATAAAAAGAACAATGTACATGAACTATACATATGATACAAGAAGTCACCCAAGGCGACCCACCTATGAGTAATACTTCTTGAGTTAAAGCCTATTTATAGGCTCTGCCAAAGCATTTCCCTCAAAGTCAACCAAACGATAAGTGCCCTTCTTTAGAACCTCCTTCACGATGAAAGGTCTGAAACACATGGGTTTGAACTTGCCTGCCCCCAAGGGATCCTTATATTGGTCATATACTAGGACGAGGTCGCCTTCAGATAAAATCTGAGGATGAACAGAACGATCATAATGACACTTGAATAATTGTTTGTGAGCCTCGTTAGCCAAGGTTTCATCTCAACGCTGCTCATCGAGTTTCTCAAGATATAATAAACGCTCTTCAAGCGGTGAAGTATCTGGCAATAACTGTATTTCCAACTTTAGAGACGGGATATGGAACTCTATAGTCAAGACTGTTTCCATCTCGTAAATGAGTTGAAAAGGTGAGAAACCGGTTGTAGTCTTAACAAATGTTCGATAGGCCCATAATGCTGAGTACAACATCAAATTCCAATTTGACTTGGTCAAATTGATCGTTCGCTGCAAAATAGTCTTGAGAGACTTATTCACAGCTTCTACCTAACCATTCGCTTGTGGGTAGTAGGGTGATGAATGTTCTTGCCTCAACCCAAGATTTGACGTTAACTCGGTCATCATTTTGTTCTGAAAGTGATTGCCATGGTCAGTGAAAATCTCTCTCGGGACGTCGAACCTAGCTATTATCTGGTTAAAAAAAATGAGAGTTGCGGTCTCGCCATCTCTTTAAACATTGGCATAGCCTCGACCCATATTAATCGAGGATTAAATGAGTGGAGGTTTTATACTTATGTAACCAAGGCTCGTTTAAGACCAAGGGGTTATAAACTAGGAAAACCATCAAGTTCATAGCGAAAGACGAAAATTCGACAATAGACCCTATGAACAGTTATCCTTTGATAAAAAATCGAAACCAAGTGTGAATTCCAGCTGTGAATTTTCATGCTTACAGTCATGAAAACAAAATTGAGAGGAAGGTATGTGAAAAATGACAAGTGATAAGTGTCGTTGCTCATGACGAGTAATGCAAATTTAGAAATCCTGTGTAGGCAGCTTACAAACAATAGAAATTACATTATTGCTGCCAACATGTACATACAGAGCACATTGACATTTAGAACATCGATGATGTTGTTACTTTAAGGGGGAGTGGATTGTAATACCCTTGTTTCCCCCAGCTTGTAAATATAACTGTAACTTTCCAAAAGAATGTGGTAGACTAAACATGTGTGAATGTTGTATTTGATGAACCTTTTGTTATAAAAGGTAATGTATGTATTTATGTTATTAATTAAAAATGGATAGTGTTGCATAATTGTTGAAAGGGGGTTTTCTAAGATAGTTCATGATGTTATGAGAGAGATGGTGAGGGGACCCAGAAATGGTTGAGATGACCCCCACCAAACAAGTACCTTACTGGATTTAATTGCTCAGACCCATAACGATCCTCTGACCCATAAATGAATTACTTGTCTAGATGGTGGTTGGAAAATCCCTCCTCAAGAGTTAATGAGGGGATGGGGAAGAATACCCATATGTAAGACTTCCATACCTAACCATGAGTTGGGGATTTAGACCCATGCAATCTTGCTGAGGAAGGCAAGAAAGGCAGTAATTCGGGGGGGGTGGGGGGCAGAGGTATATCTGCTAGGAAGCAGAGTCGAGAGACTGTTATAAGCCTAATTTGCACCAAACATGCTTACCTGGCATCAGGCCATCTCATATTTCTTCTTTGCCAAGCCACCACTGAAGATCTCTTCTAAAAAACTCCATTTTTAAAGGCCCACACACCCTTCTCCACTACAGCCTGTGTGTATCTACAGTGTCCACGCTAGTTGATCCACTACAGCCTGCGTGGACCTTCAAAAGCACGAAAAAAGGAAAGTTGTTGATGGAACACACAGCTTTGGGAAAGTTAACTAAACCTTTCGGCCATGCATGGCCGATCATTCGACCAAATACCTAGCTCCTTCTAACCTATAAAAGAAGGGGTAGGGGTCCCATTTGAAAGGAAGAGAATCATAATAAAGAAAATATACTCGATTGAGCATTCCCTTTGTCCCAACCCTTAGCCATCCTTGTGAAAATAGAAGTATAGAGAAAATAAGTTGGAAGACAGTGGAAGAAGAGCCTAGGACCAGGATCAAGGAGCAATAGCCGACTTTATCATTGTAAGGTGTCATTGTGAAGTTAATAAAAGAATTGCTTTTCCTATCCCGTCATATGAGATTGTCATTATTGGAATATTGATTGTATGATTGATTAAATCTCTAACCCATTAGTTCATAGATCAAATGCATGTGGATTTCTTTGTTTGTCTTTAGTGAATGCAGGTCATCATTGGGAGGAGAGTTTCAGTCAAAGAATGACCAAGCGTGAAAAGGGGATCAACATCAAACATGAAGAATAAGGTACATCAACTTAATATCTTGAGCCTTGTATTTACATATGAGTAATGGGGGTCTAGGCATGGGATGATGGTAAAAAGTAAGAATCTTTAGGTCATTTCTGCATGCATGATAAAACTCTTAGTGCTAGTCCATAGGAGGGATTCCCCACCCACAACAGAGACCAATATCCAGAAGAGAGAAGAGGGCTTGCAACTCTCAGGTTCGAAGGATAACTGAGAAACAAGCTTGCTTTGGGTGCAAGAAGCTGCTAGGAGAAGTTTTCAGTCCAAGATGATAAACGAGGCTGACGAGTGACTGTGAAATTACTCGTTGCATACCCCCTTACTTTTTACATATAAAACCACTTGATGAGACCTTGTGGGAGGAGGATAGTAACATTCATCCATGACTATCACTAAACAAGAAGAAAGAGTCTCTCTTAGAGAATCATGGTCTAACTAGGGGGTGGCCAATGGTGAATCAATTCAGGAGTGGTTGTGCCTATGGTTGGGTGGAAACAAGCACCCCTTTCAGTAGTCGCTTCATGATTTCTTGTTTCTGATAAGTATCTTCATACTCTATGTATTGAAATGTAAATGATGATTGAATATACATGTTTATGACTAAAATATGGATTGAATGAATTAAAGTAGAAATATTTATTCTTTTCTTGTGAACCCATTCTTTTGAATGGTATTTTGTTTTCCTCAGCTTAACAACTAGAGAGTTATGGGCCATGAGTCTGCAAGAAAGTTGAGGTAGGGTTAAATGGAATGCGTAATTCCTATTGACCTCTCAATTTTACCTTCGTGGAAATACCATGTTCAAACTATGTGGAAGGAGGGTGCCTCCTCCAGACCCTTCACCTGTATGACTAAGGGATAATGTCCATAGAATTAGCCAATTCAAGTCTAAGAGATAAACATGTAGCACACGAGATTTATTTGAGGACCCATATGACCAAGGCCTAGGAACCCTACGCTAAGCCCGAAAGGAGCTAAGCCTTTCTGGCTTCAGAAATATAGGAGTTCAGAGCTTTAGGGTGTTACGACCTCATGTTAAGGTCCTAACCTACACATAGGTAGATCAATGTATTTGGATGTAATAAAGGTCAATATTAATAAGGCCTTTCAATAAAATAGAATAAGGCCGATGTAAGGAGACCTAATAGAAGCTTCCGCTTCTAGAAGGATGTTCCTCTAGATGCTTCTCTTAATAGACATATTTAGTATAAATAAGGGTCGAGGGTATGAAAACCCTAGCTTGGAGATTATTGTAACAGAGCGTTGCTCAATTGGAGGTTGCCCCCTCGAAGAGGCCTATGAACATTTCTTTCTGAATCAAAGTGATATTTCAGTTATTGTTCTCATATTATTTCTGTGTTATTGTGGATGATTATGCTGGTTATATTACTATTATTCTGCCATTCCTAGCATTTTATTTATGTTCTGCATATTTATTAGATCTGGTATCTTGCAAGTGGTATCAGAGCACTTTCCTTGGCAGAAATTGTGGGTATTTTTTTTCAGGGTAGAGATGTATTCCAACATCTTTAAGCCACAGAGATCTGTCATTACACACATAAACCCGTGGTTGAGGGATTCATACATGCAGGAAATACAAGTGGTTCTTAAGCGCACATCTGTTGGCCACCCTTGTAACCCCTATTGGTACCCCTTCGAGTGGTAGCGCATCAGACAACACCTGTGTACGGATCGACCTATATTTCCTGAAGCCCTCTTTAGATAAACCTATCGACCACCAGACTGTTATAGTGTCACCAAGAACAACACTCGGGAAGATACTCTCTAGTACCTGGGTAGTTAGGTAGTATGACTAAGGGTATGGTCTATCCTCTTTAGTTAGTGCCCTGAGATATTGGGCCGAGTACTACTGTTGGACCCCACATGTATATTAGAGAGCTATAGCACAGGGAAAACCCTTGTCTGTAGAACCCTTGAATACCTAACCCTTGGGGAACATAAACATAAACATAAACAAATTAAACCGGCGAGATCTATTGCCACGCATATGTGTTAGGGTCCCCAAGTAAATACACATTTCTTTCTGGTTAAGAATTTGGGGATTTCAGCACTGCAACATTCTTCAGACCGAAGTATAACCCCACAGCTGTAAACAAAAAAAAAATAGTTCTGGAATTTTTTTCACCATTATTTGAGACCTATTCCATTAGATTCATCTCTTTTCCCTTATCACATTCATCCATATCATTTTTCTGCAAAACATTCTGACCCCGACCGCTCCCTTTTCAGTTCACCCATCCTCATGGCCCATACCCATAGCCAAGAAATGGAGTCTCGCTTCAACACCTTGCAATCTAGTTTCCTGAAGACCCAACAAGAAGTTCAACAACTCAGTGCTACTATTGCCTCCCGTGATACATCCATCAATACCACCATAAATGCATCTGTAAATGCAGTCGTGCAGTCCGTAATGGTGGAAGTCAAACATGAATTGACCACTCAACTTGAATCTGTCTTTGCATCACTCTACACCAAACTCAGGATCCCTACCGATGACTCTTTTCCTGATGCACATACAAAGACTGAAGGTGAAACTTCTTCCCATTCCTTTCAGCCCCATCACTTTAGATGGGACATACGCCTTTTGTGGGTGGATGTAACCAAATTTGATGGCTCGGACCCCACTAGTTGGGTCACCCAAATGGAACATTATTTCTCTCTCTACAACATTAAAGATGACTTGGCTTTATGAATGCTTTGACACTGACACCAACCATTTAGGCCATTTGACAAAATTGAAGCAATCAGGCACAGTAGAAGACTTCATAGCTGCAGTTGAGCGCTTGGCTTTTCAAACAAAGGGCATCACTGATGCTTTCTTTCGAGAGTGTTTTATCAGTGGCCTCAAGGAGGAGATTCGGGCCCATGTTCTCATGGCTTGACCTACGACTTGTGTGGAGGCTACTAAAAAAGCTAAAGAAGCACAACAAATTGTTTCCTCTCAAAATCGTAAGCCTTCCTTTATCCCTCACCCTAAACCAGTAAACCCCACTACTCCCTTCGCCCCATTAAAGATCCAAAAATTGACCAGGGCTGAAATGGCTGAATGCCAACTCAAAGGCCTTTGTTATAATTGTGATGACAAATATTTCCCAGGCCACAAATGTAAGGAACAAAATATTTTTATGGCCATCTTTGAGGATATTCTCGAAGAGGATGTTGACACTCCCCTTGTGCCTAGGTCACCATAAATCACTGACATAAACCCTCCCTCCAACCCTCTCGAAGTGGAACTGATAATTTCCCTCAATGCTCTCACTGGCTTCTCTGCCCCCCAAACCCTCAAGTTAATCGGTTACATCAAGCACCGAAAGGTCATCATTCTGGTTGATAGTGGCATCACCCACAATTTTATTCATCGCCACATTGCCCAAGAAACCCATTACTGTCAACAATTTCCAGATCATGATTTCCAATGGTGGTTTTATGAAATGTGGCGGGCGTTGTGAAAATGTGCGTCTCCAAATCGGTGACTACCACCTAAAATCCCATATGTTTGCTATTGACATGGGTGGTTGCAACATTGTGTTGGGTGCATACTGGCTAAGGACTTTGGGTACCATTCTCATGGATTTTCAGAACTTAACCATGCAATTCGACCAAGGAGGCCACCAATATAAATTCTAAGGCATCACTGCTAGTTCACCTGAGGTCATCAGTTCTCATCGCATGGAAAAATTGCTCAAAAAAGGTCATTCTGGTGTCATTTCCCAACTCCACGCCATACAAGCCATAGAGACACCCCCAGTGCCCCAAGACCTCCAAGCCCTCCTTTATAAACATCAAATGGTATTTTCCACTCCCCAAGGACTCCCTCCTTCCCGCGGTGTTCATGATCATTCCATTCCCCTTGTCCCAGGAATCCTTCCCCCCAATATCCGTCCATATCGCCACCCCTTTGCACAAAAAAATGAAATTGAAAAAATGGTCCAGGAACTCCTTACTGCCGGTGTCATCCATCCTAGTACGAGCCCTTACTCATCTCCGGTCATCATGGTACTGAAGAAAGAAGGCTCTTGGAGATTGTGTCCTGACTTCCATGCTTTCAACAAACTGACCATCAAAGACACATTTCCCATTCCTATCATTGATGACCTCCTGGATGAATTGAGTGGCGCCCAATTCTATACCAAACTTGATCTTCACTCAGGCTATCACTAGATACGTATGAAAGAGGCCGAAATTCCCAAGACCACCTTTCGCACTCATGAGGGCCACTATGATTTTTTGGTCATGCCCTTTGGCTTGTGTAACACCCCCTCCGCCTTCCAGAGCCTCATGAACCATGTCTTCCACCCTTTTCTCCGTAATTTTGTTTTAGTTTTCTTTGATGATATCCTCATCTATAGAAAAACCTGGACATACCATCTTACTCATGTGGATCAAGTCCTCCGCCTACTCTCTCAGCAACAACTTTTCCTAAAACAATCCAAATGTTCTTTTGGTGCCTCAAAAGTAGAATACTTGGGTCATTTGGTGGGAAAGGATGGCGTCAGGGTGGACCCAAAAAATATTGAAGCTATGCAAGACTGGCCGCACCCAAAGACTCTCAAAATATTGCGTGGATTTTTGGGCTTCACAAGGTATTATCGCAAGTTCGTTAAGAACTATGGAAAGATTGCAGCACCTCTCACGGCTCTCCTCAAAAGAACTCTTTCACTTGGACTCCAGTAGCTGCTCAAGATTTTCAAACCTTGAAGACGACCATGTGCACCACTCCAATTCTGGCCCTTCCTGATTTCACAAAGACCTTTGTGTTGGAATGTGACACCTCAGGGAAAGGAATTGGCGTTGTCCTTATGCAAGAGGGTCGACCTTTGGCCTTCACTAGCAAGCAACTGTCTAAAAGGAATTTGGGCAAACCCATTTATGAAAAAGAAATGTTGGTGATTCTTCATGTTGTTGAGCTGTGGCATCCTTATCTCTTGGGGAAATGCTTGCAAATTAAGACCGACCATTAAAGCCTCAAGTATTCGGATGTAATAAAGGTCAATATTAATAAGGCCTTTCAATAAAATAGAATAAGGCGGATGTAAGAAGACCTAATAGAAGCTTCCACTTCTAGAAGGATCTTCCTCTAGATGCTTCTCTTAATAAACATATTTAGTATAAATAAGGGTTGAGGGTATGAAAACCCTAGCTTGGAGATTATTATAATAGAGTGTTGCTCGACTGGAGGTTGCCCCCTCGAAGAGGCATGTGAACATTTCTTTCTGAATTAAAGTTCTATTTCAGTTATTGTTCTCATATTATTTATGTGTTATTGTGGATGATTATGCTAGTTATATTACTATTATTCTGCCATTTCTAGCATTTTATTTGTGTTCTGCGTATTTATTAGATCTCGTATCTTGCACCTTACCACTTTCAAACTGACCGAAGTGAAATTTTTTGTATGGTTACCCATGAGAACGATCGACGTGTGGTAGTGTCCCTAACCGTGACAGATGGACTTGTCCCACCGTTAAACCATGACCCACTTACCAATCACGAAGTAAGGTGAGCCACAGATCCAAGGGTACTAGGGAGTCTCACTGGTCGTTGGATCTATATCGAGGTTAGTCCAGTGTTGATTACTTCGGGAGAATAGAGGTGTCATGACACCAAATTCCATGAATGATGGAGTCATGAATTGATTCGTGTCGTGGATTTGGGGGGTCTGTTGATAACCCCTCTTAACCGTTCGATCAACCAGTGGAGGGACTCTCATAAAACACTTCGACGAAGTCCTACTTAGAGAGAATGAAGCTTCTATAATGCCCAAAACCCTAAAGGCCAAAGCTGCAAACTAACATGAACCATATATCTAGGGATGGTTCGGGATCCTTCTTGGCTATTGGATCCATGTTGTGGTCAGTCCAGCATTGACCACTCCGGGAGAAAGGGGGTGGTAAGCAAGAAAAAGCCTCCAAACACCGAAATCATGAAGTCATGTGAGCCGTAGATATGAGGACCCTGCAGGGCCATTTCTGACTGTTAGATCCAGACTGTGGTCAGCCTGACGTTGACCACTCCAGGAGAAAGGAGGAGGTCACATAGAGGATCCCCTGAACGTTGAATTCACAAAGTAACAGAGGTTGTAGATCAATGGATCTACATGGATTCTTCTCGACCATTATATCTAAGGTCTTCGGAAGGTTATTAGTCCATAATGACATGAAACATTGACGTCACCCAGGGTGACTTGGACCCACATTTGACGTGCCACGTGTCACCTGGATTCGTATGTTTTGCAGACTCTTTGTGCCCATTAGAACGTGACATGTGTCACCCAATGAAGGGGACATGTGTCATTTATTCCTTGCCACGTGTCATCCCCTTGTATGTATTCTCTTGGCTTATTAGTGGGTGGAGTACTCAGGACCCACCTGTCCTTGCCTCTGTGTTTTATAAACCACCACGTGTAAGGGTGGACCCTTTGGGAAATCGGGACTTCGGGAATCAGAGGTTTGGGATGCAGTGTCATAGATAAACTGAAAGGCCCAAAGGTTGGAGCCACGTGGTGATATTTCAGGCTCCTTTGAGAGTTCAGGATTTTAGGACTTCAAAGGATGTGCATGCAGAAAAGAAAAGGGGCGTTCATTGCCGAAGTTCCGAACACTGAACTCCCCTCTAGATTAGGTGTTAAATGAGGTTCAAGTCTCACCGTTGGATTGGACGGTGGATGGAATTCCACTGTGGATGTAGGAATATGGAGATGGTATGAATGAGATGGACCCACATGGGAGCCACATGGTCCTTGACTAATAACGCCCGAAGAGCTTCAGGAGGCAATAAATTGCAATCCAGAGCTCAGATTTGAGCCTGGTAGTAGTCATTAGAAATCTACGGTTGAGTAGAAGAGGATGGAGACCTCTGAAAGGGGATTCGAGATGATTAAAGAGAGAAAAATTTTGATTCCCCATCCCTATAAAAGGTACTTAGGGGTCAGGTGTGTTACATATACATACCCTACCCCCTCTAGATTTGAACCTTTGATCTCCAAAGAGGAAACACATGTTCTTAACCATTAGAACCACTCAAAATGTATACTTTTACTACTCAAATGGGTTGAATATTGTCGCTATAGATGAACACCCAAGCCATTGTAACTATTATTACTCAAATGGGTCGACTCTTGTCACTATAGATGATATATACTTCTATAGTAGTTGCAAGGACTTGGGAATTATGTGATTTTCCTTCCAAAAATGATGCAACAAACAACACAAAAATAGGTTAAGGGAGTTGAAGTCAACTACACCAAGTTTGTTTTCCTTGAATAGAGTCTAGGTGTAGGGGACCATTGTCTTCATATTTTTAGATTAATCATGGTCATATTAAAAAATTGGACCATAACCTATTTTTATAATTGATAAAGGAATCAAACATATAAATATGTTATGCTATACATCATATGTTGCATTGTTGATAGTCTTGTGGTAGGTGAAAATTTTAATTAGGTTTTGGAGGTTTCATTTTAGCTGAGGTTTCTAGATTTGTTAGCATTTTGCTGAGTTATTTCCTTTTAGTTTTCAAGTTGTTTTCTTTACCAATGCCTTCTATTGATTGTCTTCCCCTAGGAATCAAAAGTTCTGGATGCATTGAAAACATGGCACGCAGTTTCCTCCTAATATCCACCGAATGCAAGTGGGGTAGTTTTCTTCGTGAAACATAATTTTTGGAGCCTTTCTTTCTATCCTTTTCATTTTTCCATTAAATTTATTCTAAATCATGGAACTATTCTAACATCCTAGATGGGTTTGTGAGTAGGAAAGAAAACAAAGAGAAATCCTTTCTAAGAGAAGCCAAAAAGACACAAAGACAAGAAAAGGTCAATGATCCTAATCAGTGAAAGAAACCCTCTACAACATTTGTTTTGCTCATTGTTGTGAATCCTACAAATGTTTTATAATGATTTTGGGATTTTTATGAGGTTTTGGTTGTATAGAATTTGAAGATGTTGTTTTTGGTGGATGTAGGGATGATTTTAAAATGTAATGTACCTAGAGAGGATAATATGGGATACCTAGAAAGGTACCCAATGTCATAATAAATGTAATGTGACCATAATCATGGAATAGACCCACTTTAGTTTATAGGTAACAAATAGGTCCACTAGGTAGTTAAGATGAAATAATATAATAATATGGGATAGTTGGTATAGTCCCCTAAGAACACTCATGAGAAAGTACAAATACACATGAATAACATTGTATTGACATATGTTGGATGTATTGTTTTGTATAAAGTACAACTTGTGGAGTGATTCCTTCCATAAGGAGTATTTGGTGGTGTTACCCTACCTTAAGATTTTTTCTCTATATTCTTGTGTTGTTTATAGTGAAAATGTATTTGATATTTCTAAATTTTAAGGTTTTATTTATGAAGTTAAGGGATATATTCTCACGTTTATCTATCAAGATTTACTACAAGTGGTGTCAGAGCTCTTTCTTGGGCACAAAGTGGAATGATTTTCATTTATTTTACATATTTTGAAGAAAAAAAGAGTACGACAACATTTAGATCTATTTCTGAAAATTTTTATACAAAATCTAAAGAAACCAATTGTAGATTTTAGTTTTTCTTGACAAAACACCCGATTAAAAAAAAACTTCCAAATTGGAGTTTGGAAAGTGGATTTATCGTTGATTTAAAATCAGTTGTTTTAGGGGTTTTCTAGTGATGGTTGTGTGGTTTGAAGATCAAATATATTTTGATAGAGAACCCATATTCAACTCAAACCATTACCAGTATTTGTATAGTGGCCATGACATTTCATAATTGTGGTCATAATAGTGAATACGAGAAGTATCACAAAATTTATGATCATTTTACATTAGCCACCTCAAACCCTAACCGTATAAAGGAACTCCATAGAAAAGTAAGTTATTTTATTCAAAATCCTAGTTCTATTTTTGGGTTTTCAAAATCAATATGTATTTTACAAGAAAATATGACGATCCTAGTATTGAAGAATACATAGACTATTGGATCTATAATTATCCCTCTGATTGGAGATACTAAATATTATATGAACTAAGGGAGGATGCTACCATATGGGGAAAGTCATTTTATATTGAGACAATATCAAGTATTCAAGAGGAAGAATATAAAAATATATTTTAAGATAGATTGTCTCATGCCAAGACAAGGGATAAATAAAGCACCAAGGGTTTATTTTCATGTGCAAACTTTTTGTTATAAGTTCATGGATGTATTAAACAAGAGAAGGTCATTATGTCTATAAAACCTAGCAACAACCATAATTTCGTCAATGTTAACTATTGGACATGGTGTTATGGTGTTGGCATTGATGTCAAAGAAGGCCAATATGATCAATGTTGGACATGGTATTATGGTGTTGGCATTGATGTCAATAAGATTAATATGGTATTGTAATTATATGTCTTTTAGATCCTAAAGATCAGGAGAGATAAAGTCGTAGGTTGCGCATAAGACATAGCATGAGGTGCAGAGGAATCTTGTATAAACCTAAAACTCAGAAGATATAACCTTCTAATTGGATAAAGATGGTGCATAGACAAACACACTGACAAAAAGCTCAGAAGGAAGAATGTTAAGTGAAGATCATAAGAGAAGGTGCATTTGAAGTAACATAGTAGACAAAGTTCTATGAGTAAATAAATCATTTTGTAAAGGATCTAGTTACATGAGTCATTCATTCTTAGTTCAGGACAATCCGGGATTGTTAGATTGAGGTGAAGTTAGAGGTTGGGAAGGATTAAATCTCAACTTTAAAATCTGAAGCAGTAGCATTATGGACCATTGGATCAAGGAACAGATAAATAATTTTTCCACTTCTCCACTTCGGCGATTACTAGAGAAAAGAAAGAATCTACAAAATCCCAAAGTCATGAAATAATGCCAACCATCGATCAGGAAGGAGTGTCATGTTGGAAATATTGTCATTGGTGTCAACAACCAATGTCTTTACATTATAATGATGATTTGGTATGAACAAAGAGATGAAAATCCATGTACAGAAGGACTAACAAATTAAGAGCTCAGGAGGGTTAGCAACTAAAGATCAAAAGCTCAGAAGAGATAATGCACATGAAGCTCAGAAGGGAAAGCATACTGCAAAAACATGATCAAGATATAAATCCACACAGGACAAACTAGGACTATTAGATACGCACGCGTCATATCAAGGGCAGGGATTGGTTACGGAGAGCAAAGGGAGAACTAAGATATATGTTAATTCCAATCTCACAATTGTTCTAGATCGTCAGATATGATCGACTCAAATATCGATAACTATGTTTGATCCACCAAATTATCATATTAAGTTGTGATTGTTCGATACGCAAGCACTGAATCAAGGGCAGGTATTGATTGTGGAGCACGAAGGGAGAATTAAATTATACATTATTTCCAATCCCGCAATTATTATATATTGTCAGATCTCATCGATTCAAAGATCGACGATTGTGGTTAACTCACCAACAATCACACAACTTCAATTGCGGAGTTTGGGTGATGAATTAAACCACACGCAAGTTACAGTTCTGCAATATACATCGACAGTTGGATCGTGATAAAGAAGGATAGTTAGATGAAGTCCAGTTACTCGAGGATTATTCTTCGGGGAATCTCACTCCGGGAGAATTGGGAAGTGGGAAAGAGAATAAACCCGAAGTCTCGAAGTCTTGAACTTTCATCAGCCGTCGGATCTAAGGAGCACTTCAAGATCAATGATAGTCTTAAGATCAGGGTTGCCTAGCAGCAGTCAACTTCGGTACTGACCACTTCAGTGAAAAGGGGTTTAGAAAATATGAGTTCACCTGAAGGTCGGAGCTCCGAAGTCATGGAGTAAGACACGTGGTTCACACATTGAGAGCCCACGTCATCATAGTCCACATCGACAAGGACACATGGAGAATTAAGATGGTGACAAGTGTCAAAGTCCAGTTGGAATTTTAGAATACATAGGTCACAAATTAGGGTGACACGTGGAAAATAGAATTAGGGTCCACATCATCTTGAGTGATGTCATTAAGACATGTCACTTCGGGGATGTTCAGTTTCTCCTACTAGACAAATACTCAAAGCACTAGAGTTCTGAAGTCATGAACTAACGTTGGTCATATATCTGAGATCCTCCAAGATGAATCATGACTATTAGATCAAGCATAATGGAAGGATAGTGTAAGGTGTACTAAACAACTGACAACAATCGGTCACCATGGTGTAATGAATTATTTAGTAGGTAAACCTTCGGGTGGATTGAACTACTTCATAGTTGGAGTTGCCCGGAGTCCTGGAGAGCTAAAGCTCTAAAGTAAGATCTGACCATCCGTCGAGAAGGAAGATTCATGGTCGAGATCCTAAAAGGAGCACAATGAGAAGGCCATTAACTAAGAGACTTGTTGAGGTTGTGTGGGTCATCCACTCAGCCACATATTAATACATAATCGTCTGATCTACGAGTATATAGATAATACGTACTTTGGAAAAATGTACTCCGGAAGGTTGAAAGATTGTAGAGGTTGGAAGTCCTGAAGGATGAAGTTCCCAAATAATGATGGTCATGGATGATTTTAAGGATGGAAATTTATTTTAAAATGTAGAAAACTTGGCAAATCTTACTAATCCTTCATATGCCAACTATAAATGTTTGGCTATATATTTGTAAAAATATTCAAATTTCTAAGGATTTTATATAGCTTTTATAAAATTTTGGCGATTTTTAAGGTAAAATAATTTTATCCTATATAATTTGGGTGAATCATTTTTAAAATAATGAATCTCGTTTTTGGAAAAACCATGAAAAATTAGCCCATGAGCGAAATTTAGCCCCTAAAATCATCCATGATGATGGTCATCCATATCAAAATTTGATTAAGTCATAGCCATTGGATAACGTTGTGGAAGGTTAGTGTATGGATTGAAGCTAGACCATTGATTTGGTTCCAAGACTCATTCTAACCATTGGATCCATCCGTGTGAGAGGTAACCACTTCGATAATTTCAGACTTCGGAAGATTGGATGATTCTAAGAGATAAATCACTCGAAGGCCAAAGTACGGAGGACTAGGTTCTAGCCCTCGGTCATGGGTTATGAACATATAAGTCATGAGGCACTCAGAACATTTCTTAAATTAATAAGCTCGTTGTTTTGCACATATGGTCATATGTAAATGGTTTGAAGGAAGCGCCTCTGCAGAATTCGATTTCTGCAATATTTGTAGATGCAAGGGATTGATTTAAAAGATGAAATTGATCCATATCTATGATCAATTTATGAAAATCCTTTGTGGTAAGGTTTTAATAATAATAGATATTATGGTTAAGTTAAATGAAGAGGTGTGATTGTCCAAACAAAAGGACACAATGCGTTATAACTCACACCAGTTTGAATATTATATAAATGAGATACAATTGTGAGAGGAATTGTGTCTGTCAATGTCTTATTGAAGATAAAGAACAAAAGGAGACAAAGAAATAGTTATGGAATCCAGTGTTTGAAATAGAATACCTTTATTGGACTGCAACAAGCACATTGAATATTAATTGACAGAAGCAGAGAGAGAAGTAGTGAACACATGATACAAAAGTTTTCTAGATTCATAATTTAAGGGTGATTGGGTGGTGCAAGGGAAGGTTGGAGCCTGCAGGGGAGTAGGTGCTTCCTTGTTAGTTGTAGCTGAATAAATAGGGGGTTGTAACCTCCTACCAGTTGATGCTGGTGAACAAGGGTGTGGGTGCATCCTAATCAGTGGGTTATGATATAAGAGGAAGAACATCTTCCTTCTATGTAACTTCTACAACAGAATTTTGCAGTTAATAGAAAAGTGTTTGTGGTTTTCCTAATTGGGTTCCATGATAAAATGTTCTGTTAAAATATTGATTGCATTAACAAAAGAAAAATTGATAAAATTATTGTCTCACTGATTCACCCCCCCCCCTCTCAATGACAGGATCTGGTCCTTCACTTCCGATGGTTTCTCAGCTGTTAGATCAATATTTGATCTAGAATTAAGTGTTGACCATCTATTTGGAATGGAAATGTTGAACCGTCAGATCACACTAAAGGAAGGAAGGTGGTCAACTCCGATGCTAATCACTTCGGAGAAAAGAAGTCTGAATCATGTAGGAATACCCTAATCTTGAAGCCCCAAAGTCATGAACACCTGTCGACCGTTGTATCAAAGGAAGAGATGATAAATCCCACCAACCGTTGATCAACATAAATTGGAAGGATAGGGTAAGCTTTGAAATCCTGAAGTTCATAAGTAACGCAAACTGTTGATCCATTTCGGGACCATTCTCGACCATTGGATGGAGTAGTGGAAGGATAGGATAAGTGGGGCCAAAGGCATGAAGCACCAGAGTAAACAAAGGTCGTCGGATAAAGACAAGGAAATATCAAATGGTGTTAAAACATATTCAAAATAAGGCATGTGACACAACAATAGGTCCACGTTAGTAGGATCACTTCAACAAGGAAATGTGGCCCAATTAGATGGTGACAAGTGTAAAAACTCATATGGCACATAAGGTTTGTGAAAGTCACAAATCAGGGTGTGTAAATTCTAACCTTGTACAATATCTATTGCAAACTAATATTCAAAAAAGAACAGAAAATATACAATGGAAAATACAAACATTACATAGAGATTTTTCACCTGGAAACCCAAACCGAGAAAACCAACATATATTATATTCATACATTGTATTACATTGTTTACAATACAATATACATATAGGATCCAGTGGCATCCAAAACCCTAACCTAATGACCTGGATTAGTCCAAAACCCTAATTCCTTAACCAGAAATAGAAAACCATCGACAAAAAACCATGTGCCAAAAAAACCACTTAAATATCACGTGGTCCCAGAAATATGTCGTCCCGGAAATATGTCGTCCCGGTGCAAAAAAAAATTTCGGGGGCACTGCCCTAGAACCCCTGCGCACCCAACACAGACACTCAGGCACTACTACTTGTGCAAAGAATATAACACAAACCTAATAGGGTGACATGTGGAACATAGACTACAGGTCCACATCATCATTGGTGACATTACCATATCATGTCACTTCGAGATTACAACCTCCTGGGATGTTCAACTTCTCTTACTAGAAAAAGTGTCGAAGGCCGAAGTCAAAAATTAACATTTGGTCGTTGATATAAGATCCTCCAGAATATTTCTTAACCGTTCGATCAAGTGCAGTGGAAGGATAGAGTAAGAATGAGGTGTTAATGGACAACAAGCATTCACTGACATTCTATGACTTATTCGATAGGTAAACATTCGGAAGAATCGTACTACTCCCAAATTCTAGTATCCCGGAGTCCCTGAGTCATGAATCGTCGAAGTCCTAGAGTGAACAAGAACTGTTCATCTAAGCTCCTGATTAATTCATGATCATCGATTTTGTTTTAGCCTCCAGATAAGCAAGAATCATCCATTCAACAAGATATTAACTCCACACTGTCAGATCAATATCAAAGAGAAAGAGATCAACGAATAAGATCTCATCACAGTGAAAATTTCACAAGTATTAGACTAGAACATCGATCTGATAACTTTGGGAGTAATGCTAAACATCAGTGTTATCAGAAAAATCGGTAGGTGCGGACACTAATAGATCTCCCTAGATCCACCTGGATCTAGAACAAAATAGGACAGGACATGACTCTTTCCCTAAGTTGTAGTCATTGAATCTACTGATAAGAAGGAATAGGTGACATACCTTTATATCACTTCCTTAGGTCTTTTTTGTTCCTGCTTCACTCTGGTGCTCTTGTGAAGTTAGGTCTAAGACAACACAAAACAACCAAAGTGAAGATAGCAGAGTATATTCAATGTCAACCCAATCATATGATCAAGGAGTTATGCTATAGAATAAGAGTGATTTTATGGGAAAGGGACATGCCGCTGTATTATATTAATTGAAAGTAGAAGATACAACTTGAATGCCTTGATGTTGCAAGCTTCCTTTCAGTGACTCTTGGTTTCAACACACACACTTTCTCTATACTTGCATGACTAAGATCCAATTCCTCTTGATAGACCATATAGAGTCTTCAAGATTCTGTCCAAGCAGGGTTTTTCACACAATTCTATCACTGATTCTTCATTCAATCTTGCTTAACCTTTTCCATGAGAAACCTTTCAATATATAGGATAAGGAGAGATGGTCGAATGGATGAGGATGATCCCACCAAATCTGAGAAGTCAGTAGAATGACAACCATATGAATTCCAACTCATTTTCTAGAAGATCCCCTTCTAGAACCTTCATGACCTCTTCTCCTTTCCAAGCTTAAAAAAAGATTCACACCCTATCTATGGAGAAGACTGTGAACAATTCACACCCTAAGTGTGGGTGGCCTATGAGAATGAAGGATTATCTCACCCTATACCACAGGAAACCTACGAACACATCTTAAAAATATGTTTTTGGAAGAAGATATGAGCCACTTTTCTCAAGAAAAAATTCCTTGTTGGGAGCCTGAATACATAACTATTGAGACATCACCAAAGTGACCAAAATCATATGTAACATAATGCCCCCCAAAGTATGAGGTCAGAATCTGTGACAGCCGAAATACTTTGTAAACTGCATGTGTGTGTCAGAAACTAGGAGCACACCTAATCATAAAACTGTAAACAATCAAGCATCTGCAGAATATAATACCAGTTCTAAGGTAGGCATTCCCATGCTCAGATCACAAATGAGTGGAATCGTAGGTCATGGCCACCAATCATACACCGTGGATCCATGTTGTCAAAACACTACATAGCCACCAGGAATACACTATGGATCTATGTGAGAAGACTAGAATTAAGACGACATAGCCACGTGACATACAAAGTGGATCTATGCACTGACACAGATCATACATACTCCATAGTAGCCTGGATCAAAAAGATGAGACCCAGGGTCTTCAATCCCGTCACCTAAAAGTATGAATCTTGCCATGCGATTACATATGTTGAAGTCGAACATAGCAGAAACCACTTGATTACTGGTCATTGATGAAAACCATTAACAAGTGTGAGGGAAATCACCATTGATGTCAATGAATCCCAAGGTACTGAAGTACAATCCGAACAAATGTGAATGAATGAGTCGAATTCGAGCACTCAGCGAAATCTCTCGATCAGGGATCAATGATGTGAAACCCCTGTCGAAAGTGAAGAGACCTTCCATTAAGGCATGTAGGCTCTAAGGTAATTAATGATTTCTAAGTCTCATTTCTGGATAATGGGTTGGAGTCGACGGAATAAGACTCATCATAGGAGGGCCTTAATGTATCCCCCATCAATGACACGAAATAAGCAACAGATTTTGAGGATGAGGCAAATTATGAGTATGAGTCGAAATGGATGCAGGGAAGGCCGACATAGTAAGAATGGACAACTGTAGATGGCCAACTCAATAGAGGGCTCGTGTGAACTTCTCTTGAACATATGAACAACATGACCAAAGACTTGGCAGCACTGACTCAAAGATGACCCAAGATATGACCTTGTAGAAAATCGAACTAGAGACAAATGGATTTCCCAACCCAGATTCAAATGATGAATAGGGGGTGTCATGTTTAAGAGCGACACTTACTACCATTAATATGAATAAGAAAACACATCGCTTTCCCAAAATTTCCCCCACCATTTCTGGCGAGTACCTCTATATTTTTACGCAAGCTTGAGGAGGATAACATATGCTTGTTGATGTAATCTCATCCTTCAGATGAGTTCCTCGGAGTATATTTAACGAACCCTAGGAAGGAGTGGTTCGGTCCCATTATGGGTCTGTCGATGTTTGTTTAATGAGTCCAAGAATAGAAAACTCGGGGGTTTTTCATGTTTTGAGAGTCTGAAAAACACTTAAAGAGAACTCTCCCAGTTCATTTTTTGTAAATAAGTCCGACGAGACCGAAAAAGTGATATACTATCATCCGTCGAATGTTTTCTTCAGATACTTTAACGAGCATGAAGAGAACAAGATCGCTCGACAATCTTTTCGTTTTTATGGAGCGTGAAAAGAGCTTAAAGAATACTCCCTTAGGTTCGTCGTTTTCGTGTTACCATATGAGTACGAAAAGAAAAGAAAAAGTATACTTGGCTACGTTCTCATGTATTTTCGAGTGTGAGAATGAACGAAGACTGAGCTCGAGGTTTTTCCTACAAAAACCCTAAAAAAGTAACTGTACATGCGAAAAAAAAAGAAAAACACCCGTACTCCTTCGTTTGGACTTCAAAGTTTCTATATCTGCAAGAAACCACACTCATAGGGATATTAGGGCATTAGATTTTATAGACAAAATAATATAAAAAATCAACAAAAATGGTAAAAAGTGAATAAATAGGGGTAAAAAGGGCTTTTTACCAATTCATAGTGATTTTGCCAAAAACTTGTCCAATATACCACATTTTCCCCCAAATTTCTTTTCTCGATCATGGGAGGCACAAGCGACCATTTGGTGAACCGTCTCCGCCAACGAGGTAAGATCTTGATATGTTAACCTTTCCATGGTTTATTTTTAGTTTTTATTGGCAATTTTCAAGGTTTTAGGTCCATTTTAGGGCCATAACTTGCACCCAAGCATTCTCGCAGGTTGGCCATGCAGGACCTGTGAGAATCTAGGATTCTCGCAGGAAGCCTTAAGGGCACTTGCGAGAATCTTGCATTGTACTAAAGGGGCACCTGTAGGGGCCGAAAAATGAATTTTCAAGTTGTCTTTTGCTCAAGAAAAATTATGCCAAGGTTTGAAATAAGTTGCTGACCCTTTTCTCATGTCTCGTGTGCAAGTGTTTGACCATCACAATGCTGGAGTGGTGAGAAAGAGAACACGAGGAGGAGGATTCCATTGTCGGGAATGACTCAGGTACCGTCGCTGCCCTCCGGGATTGTGGGCTCTTGAAATTCTTCAAGATTTTGGGCATGAGAGCCCAACTCAGATTGTTGGAATACCTGGTCCATATGTGGGACGTGGACCAATAATTATTTCATCTGGGAGTCCACATGTTGACCCTAGATATCGAGGATATCTATTTTCTAACAGGGTTATCATAACGTGGGTACCATGCTAGCTTGATCAGTGGCCGAGGCGACGAACTCCCTATGAGTGAGTATTGTCACCAGTATTGTGTTCCCGAGGCAGAAAGAAGCAAGCATAAGGTTGCTATTTGGGGGGTCCAAAACTTGAACCTGCAAATCATCGTGTTCACTATAACACGCATGGTCAGGAGTGCGGCTCCACACATGGATCTCCAGAGCTACTTCCAATATTCCATAGAGTGCATAGAGCCTCGGGTCTTCAAATGGTTGGATGCAGTTCTCCGTAGTATGAAGAGGCAATTGACGAAGTGCAGGAGGGGTAACTTGAAGAAGTTTGGGTACAAATCACTTTTGGTGTCCTTCTTCCTCGAGAGGGTCCCACTGCTGATAATATAGGTTGATTGGGGTTTATTGGCCCCACAGAATCTGAGGATGATGAGGTGGTGCAACCTCATGGCTCAACATGTAGCAAGGCCCATCATCAAGTATAATGATTCAACTTTCGACTGGTTGTGCCCCATATGTTGATGATTGACGATTACACATACGCTGGTTTGGATTTATGAGGGGATACATATTTGGCCCTGCCTGAGGATGCTCAGTGGAGTGACTTAGGTAAGAAGTACACATTTTGTTCTTTTTAAAATGTTTTTGCAAGTTTTATCATATGAATTGTTTTTGTGTTTATCCAAGAACTAATCAAAATATCTCTTTTTGATAACATAGATGTGGGGCCATATCGACCTCCAGGGATGTCTCCAGAGTGAACAAAATCATGTGTAACAATTGGATTAGCCAATATGATATGTAACCACTCTAGAAGGTAACAATCCAAAATATATCTCTTTGACGATAACAAGAGTTTGGTAAAAGAGAAAAAGTTTTGAAGGGTCGAAGCCTGGATGACAAGGTTATGTCATTGGTCATGTGAGTGCTCAAGATAAAAAAGGCACAACACTAGCACTACGAACAATACTTAGAAGGTAATCCCATGGTTTGAGCCCATGGTAACAAAGAAAGGAATGATTTGAAGGAAGTGCATGTCTACATATATTCAAATCTAGAACAAGAAAATAATTAGTGAAGGATCAAAACATTGAACAATTTGCAAGGGGTTTGAAGTCTTCAAACTAATAATAATAATAATAATAGAAGTTATTATTGTTAATTTAAATGAAGAGGTGAAATGGTTCAAACAAAGAGACACAATGCTTCAAATTCACACCATTTGGAAGACTATATAAACAAGAAATAATGGTGAGAAGAAAGTGTCTTTGCAGTCCAGATTAGAAGATTAAAAACAGAAGCAGAGTCCAAGAAGGAAAACTGAAGATACTTATGCAGTGTAGGTGGAAGGGAGGAGCAAGGAAGTATCCATATCCTTTTCTAAGTAAAGTGTGAAAATAAGGGAGTTGGTGCTTCCTAGGGTTGGTGCCCTAAAACAAGAGAGTTGGTGCTTCCTAGGGTTGGTGCCCTAAAAACAAGGGAGTTGGTGCTTCCTATGGTTGGTTCCCTGAAGAAGGGGATTGTTTTCTCCAAGAGTTGGTGCTCTAAAGAGGATTGGCTTCCTTCACAATCACATATTGTTCTTTATAAACTTTGTGATTCTTGTTAAGTATATTTATATAATTGATTGTTAAATATAAGTCCATTGTTGATCTATTGTTATGATAAATAACAAAGTAAGAAATAACAAAGTATTCTAAAGAAAATAAGAATCAAGTACAAATGTCTAATGAATATCAGTCAAACATATCTGATGTAGAAGAGTCCAACTTATAAGGAAACTCCAGAAAGGATCTGGAAAATATAAAGGAAATCTACCCTTCAAATGTTTCAACTGTGGCAGAATAAGACACTTTGCTAACAAATGTCCCTATCTTAAGCAAGTGGAAAGTGATGATGAAAGAAATTTCAAAGATCAGAGAAAGAGAAAAATCAAATATAAAAGGAATTTCTACAAGAAGAAGAAAACATTCTTTACCCAAGAATACATTAGCTCATCTAACGAAAGTGAAGAAGAGGAGCCAAAGCTTCTATTTATGGGAATGGAAACTCAAGATGATAATCATTCAGAATATGAAGAAGAGGTGAACCCTGAGGAATAATTTATCCGTGCAATTGAAGAACTAAGAAAATCTAAAAAGAAAAATAAGTTACTAAGGGAACAACTTATAAAGTGTAATATACCAGATATAAAAAGCATGTAGTACAGAAATAAAATGATAGAAATGGAAGAATAACAGTAATATAACCAACATAATCTCCACAATAACACATAAATGATATAAGAACAACAACATAAATAACACTTTGATTCAGAAAGCAATGTTCATGAGCCTCTTCGAGGGGAAAACCTCTAGTCGAGCAACGCTCTATTACAATAATCTCCATGATAGGGTTCTCATACCCTCGAATGTTATTTATACTAAATATGTCTCTCAAAAGAAGCATCTAGAGGAAGATCCTTCTAGAAGCGGAAGCTTCTATTAGGTCTTCTTACATCCGCCTTATTCTATTTTATTGAAAGGCCTTGTTAATATTGACCTTTATTACATCTGAGTATATTATTTTACCTATGTGCAGGTTAGGACCCTAACATGTTCACCCCCTTAAAAATAGCCTTGTCCTCAAATCTTGAGATGTGGAAATTGTTGCAGAATGGTAGTTGGTTCCCAAGTGGCATCTGCTGGAGTTATATCTTTCCACTGGACTAACACTTCCTTGATGGTTCTCTGATGTAGGCGATGCTCACGTTGTTCCAAAATGGCTTCTGTCTATAGCCAGATGGATCCTTCTTCAGCTAACTTGGGCAGGTTGGTTTGAATTTGGAACCTAATTCCAATCACCTTCTTTAAGCATGAAACATGAAAAATAGGATGTAGCTTTGAATGACTAGGCAAAGCTAACTGATAGGCTACTTGTCCCACATGCTTGAGAATTGTATAAGGACCATAAAATTTGGGCGCTAGCTTCTAACAATGCTCAGCCTTGAGGGAAGTTTGCTTGTACAGTTGTCGTCACAGAAACACCTGATCCCCTTCTACAAATTGACGTTCAGAGTGACATTGATCTTCTTGTTGCTTCATGCAATTATGTGCCATGACCAAGTTCTCTTTGAGGGTATGGAGAATAGCCTCTTGAACTATAAGTGTTTGGTAAAACACATAGACCTTCGAAGTACCCGGTAAGTATGAGAGAACTGAAGGTGGCTTCTGTCCATATATCGCTTCAAAAGGAGTCATGTGTGTAGCTGTATGGTAGGAAGTGTTGTACCACCATTCATCTAGGGGTAACCATTGAGCCCACTGATTTTTCTTTTCAGAGGAAAAACACCTCAGATATGTTTCCAAACACTTGTTGACAACTT
>ML786485.1:1029626-1042921 GCA_009831015.1 Picea engelmannii | reverse complement strand
TAGCTACAGAATCAGATGATTCTGTAGCTAAGTCTGTAGAATCAATTTTTTAGTGTTTTGTTACTGAAATATCTTTCTAATTGGATATTTGTGTTCTATTGCAGGTAAATTCGAATTGCAATTGAGTTGTTGAGCAGTTAGGGTATGTTTCAAAGATTTTACTTGCATTTTATTTTCTTAGTTTAGGAGATTTTGGGATTTTTCCCAGATTATGTAAAACTGTTTGATACTTATCCACATGGATGTTTTACCCAGTGGAGAAACTTATATATACTTATGATTTTTGTAATAAGGTTCATCCTCATTCGTGGGAGAACAAGGATATGGAGTTCTGATACAGACTGGAGCAGAATTGATGTTTTGTCACAGCTTTAGCTTCTCAATATATCAACATTTTGTTTCATGTTTTGTATATCACTTTGCTTATGGTTTATGACTACTTTAGCTATCTAAATCAAATGCAAATGATATAATTTTACTACTGTTATCCATATCTTGTTTCTTCCAAATAGATAAAAGACATAACAATTGTTAATTCAGTTTGTGAATGACAGGTTTATCTTCTTAATAGATTGAATTGTTATATATAAGTCCTTGCATAACAGGTTTCCCTTATTGCAGGAATTTATAATCATAAGATTGTTATGATTTTCTTTTATGTCTTGTTTGTCCTGTAAAACACTTCAAGAAGCAGCACAACCAATCATTTATGAAAAGCTTACACAATAACTGGTGCAAGTTTCCTCCTCCGACCAGCTTAGAAGTCAGCATACACAGGGCAGACTTGGAGCGTTTCCAGGTCAATTAGTTTGTTGTTTACTGTTTCCATTAAGTAGTTTAATTTAGATATAATTTTAATTAGATTTATATTAGATTGTTTAATTTCAGTAAATATATTAGGTTGTTTAATTTCAGTAACGTTTATTTCTTTTTCATAAAATATAAAAATCAAAAAGAGATTCTTGGCTGTCGTAGGGCAGAAAATACATGAGTTTTGCAGGTTTTAATCAAATTTGTAGATTGTTTATAGTGTACATTTGTGAATAAGTAATATTGCAGCTGATAATTAGATAGTTGATTTGAGTTATTACAATAGTAATTAGTGGATTGTGCATAATAGTTAGAATAGTTATATTTAGTTTTAGTTTATTTTCAGTTCATTTTTATTAGTTTTATTTAGTTTAGTTTGTTTAGATTACTTAGCTCAGATCAGTTCTCTCTTTGGTTTTCATAGAAGACCTTAGAGCGGCCAACGGAGACGTTAAACTCGTCAGGGTGGTCCATTCCAAACGGCTTGGGTTATTTAGACAACCCCGGACTGGTTCCACTCTCCCAGTTGACGGATGGTCAGTTTCGCCTGTCAACAGTTCTTTATGCTCTCTTCCACTATTCTGTTATATTTAGCTTATGTTCCTCATCTCTGTGTTTTATTTTCACTACACATACTGTAATTTTACCTTTCTAGGGTTCAATTCATTTTTCACTCAGCACAGCCACATGTGCATAGTCACATCGTATATCTTTTATCCTCTTACTCTTAAGTTACACATGGAATATTCTTAAGAAAAAATGCCTCAACAACTGAATCGCCAACCGTCCAAGAACCATGATTCGGTTCTGCTAATTGAATCATAACTGAATAGTTAATCATAAAGATCGACAATAGCCCTTTGATCAATGCTCAAATAACCAACACCATTGGATTAAACATGTAGGGTCTTGGATTTATTTCGCCATTTCGCATTTCGACATTTCGACATTCTTGTGGTGAAGTGTTTCGACACTCTAACTCCTGGTATCCAAAACCTACACCAAAAGGTGTTTTTTGCATTTCGGCATTTCCTCATTCCGACATTCCTTTGGTGAAGTGTTTCGACACTCCAAATCCTGGTATCTGAAACCTTCACCAAAAGGTGTTTTTCACATTTCGGCATTCCAGCATTCCTGTGGTGAAGTGTTTTGATACTCCAAGTCCCGGTATCCGAAACCTACACCAAAAGGTGTTTTTCGCATTTTGGAATTTTGACATTTTGACATTCTTGTGGTGAAGTGTTTCGACACTTCCAACTCCCGGTATCTGAAACTCCGAAATGGAGTCATTGTTGATGTGCCTGTTTCAGGATTTTGGGGTTCGCTACTTCAAAGGTTAAAGTTCCTTTGATATTTGATTTACTGGTCTACGAAACTCCGAAATGGAGTCTTTGTTGATGTGCCTATTTCGGGATTTTGGCATTTCTCATTTCACGACTTTGGGACTCCTATGATGAAGAGTCTCGACTCTTGACTCCTCCAACTCCTAGTATCCGAAACTCCGAAATGGAGTTTAGCTTCTGATACCCAAAATGGAGTTTATCTTATGATCTTTCCATGCAATCATCGTTGTGTTGTTGGTCGTGACCTTTGCCATAAATGACAAACACGCATACTCTGCCTCTGTCTAAAAACATGTTTTAGCTTCTGATACCCAAAATGGAGTTTATCTTTTGATCTTGCCATGCGATCATCGTTGTGTTGTTGGTCGTTATCTTTGCCATCAATGACAAACACACATACTCTGCCTCTTTCTGAAAACATGCCAACAATATCCCCCTTTGGCGTTGATGGCAACCCCTTGAAGAACATCCAATTATACCACTGTAGCATCTTTGAAATTACCACACTTTCTCCCCCTTTGACATCAATGTCAAAGAAGAGACACGCTCCCCCTGAGCTGTTGCACTACATACTCCCCCTGTCAACTATGACTAGATTAGAAATACAACAGATATTCAATAAGTACTCCCCCTGACCAGGTGAACAGATTAGACGAAAGAAGTTATAACCTCCAACTTTTGACGAAGATAGCCAAAAGGGGTTGCTACTAACTGCTTAGTAAATATATCATCTATTTGTTCTGTGGAAGGAATATAATTCACCTGAACAATTTTATTTGTAACTTGTTCTCTGAGAAAATGGTATTTTATTGGTATGTGCTTAGATTTTGAATGAAGTACGGGATTCTTAGAGAGACTGATGGCACTGGTGTTATCACAGTGAATTGGAATGGGATCAGTGTAAGTTACCTTCAAATCTACAAGAGTTTGTATCATCCATAAAATCTTAGTGCAGTAAGTAGCAGCAGTAATGTACTATGCTTATGTAGTCGATAAGGAAATGTGTCCTTGCTTTTTACTAAGCCATGCTACTAATGAGTCACCCAGGAAGAATTCTCCTCCACTGGTGATTTTTCTCTCATCAACATAGTTTGCCCAATCTCCATATGAATAAGCGGTTAACTGCAAATTCTGATTTCTAGGATACCACAGACCATAATTCATTGTTCCCTTCAAGTATTCGAATATCCTTGTGACAGATACCAAGTGACCTTGTTTAGGAGCTGACTAATAATGACCTACCATTCCAACAGCTTGCATTATATCAGGACGAGATGTTGTTATGTACAGAAGACTGCCTGTCATTGAGCGGTATGTCCTTTGATTAACATCGGGTGACATATCATCTTTACTGAGCTTGCAACCAACCACCATAGGTGTACTAACAGGAGAGGAATCCTCCATCTGAAATTTCTTCAACATCTCTTTCAAATATTTTTCTTGAGATATAAAAATTCCTGCATAACTCTGTTTTACTTGTAATCTAAGAAAATATGATAGTTCTCCTATCAAGGACATCTCAAACTCTGTTTGCATAGAGTTATCAAAACACTGGACAGATGATTCATTAGTACAACAAAAAATAATATCATGTACATAAACCAAAACAACTAGTAAATTATCACCTTCAGACTTAATGTAGAGATTGTTGTCAACAATACCTTTCTTGAACCCTTTGTCTTGTAAAATTTTTTCCAGTTTATAACACCAAGCTCGTGGTGCTTGTTTCAGTCCATATAAGGCCTTCTTCAGATTGAAAATATAATTAGGATTATTTGTCAATGAGAATCCTTCAGGTTTCTCCATATATACTTCTTCCTCTAGATCTCCACTAATAAAAGTTGACTTAACATCCATCTGATACGCTTTAAAGTTCTTATGGCATGAATATGAAAGGAACACTCTGATGGCCTCCAATCTTTCTACTGGTGCAAAATTTTCATCAAAGTCCTGACCTTCAACTTGTGCATACCCTTTACAGACCAATCTGACTTTATTTCTAACAACTTGTCCTTTTTCATTCATTTTATTTTTGAACACCCATTTGGAACCTATTACATTCTTATCTTCAGGTCTAGGGACAAGCTCCCAAGTATTGTTCTTCTCAATCTGATCAAGATCTTCATTCATTGCTCTAATCCAATCATCATGTTGGTTGGCTTCATCAAAATTTTTAGGTTCAGTCATAGATAAAAAAGCAACATGAGATTGTTTTGTGCGAGATACCAGATATATAAAATATGCAGAACAGAAATAAAATGCTACAAATGGCATAATAATAGTAAAATATCCATCATAATCATCACAATAACACATAAATGATATAAGAACATGAATAGAAATAGCAGTTTGATTCAGAAAGCAATGTTCACAGGCCTCGTCAAGGGGGAAACCTCCAATCGAGCAACGTTCTATTACAATAATCTCCCAGCTAGGGTTTTCATACCCTCGACCCTTATTTATACTAAATATGTCTATTAAGAGAAGCATCTAGAGGAAGATCCTTCTAGAAGCGAAAGCTTCTATTAGGTCTTCTTACATCCGCCTTATTCTATTTTATTGAAAGGACTTATTAATATTTACCTTTATTGCATCCGAATACATTGATCTACCTATATGCGGGTTAGGACCTTAACATGTCTGCCCCCTTAAAAACAACCTTGCCCTCAAGGCTTGAGATGTGGAAAATACTGCAGAATGGTCGTTGGTTCCCAAGTGGCATCTGTTGGAGTCATATCTTTCCACTGTACTAGCACTTCCTTGATGGTTCTCTGACGCAAGCGACGCTCACACTAGTCCAAAACAACTTCTGGCTGTAGCCAAATGGATCCTTCTTCAGCTAACTCTGGAAGGTTTGTTTGAATTTGGCACCTGGTTCCAATCACCTTCTTCAAGCATGAAACATGAAAAACAGGATGTAGCTTCGACTGACTGGGCAAAGCTAACTAATATGCAACTTGTCCCACATGCTTGAGAACTGTGTAAGGGCCATAAAATTTGGGTGCTAGCTTCTGACAATTCTTGGCCTTGAGGGAAGTTTTCTTATATGGTTGTAGTCTCAGAAACACCTGATCCCCTTCTGCAAATTGACGTTCAAAGTGACCTTGATCTGCTTGCTGCTTCATTCTATTCTGTACCATGACCAAGTTCTCTTTAAGGGTATGAAGGATATCCTCTCGGACTGTAAGTGTTTGGTCAACCGCCTAGACCTTTGAGGTACCCGGTAAGTATGAGAGAACTGAAGGTGGCTTCTGTCCATATACCGCTTCAAAAGGAGTCATGCGAGTGACTATATGGTATGTAGTATTGTACCACCATTCGACGAGGGGTAACCATTGAGCCCACTGGTTTTGTTTTTCAGAGGCAAAGCACCTCAGATGTGTTTCCAAACACCTGTTGACAACTTCCGTTTGACCATCCATCTGGGGATGATAAGCTAAGATGAGATGCAATTGTGTGCCTTGTAGCTTAAACAGTTCTTGCCAAAAATTGCTTGTGAAAGTTGGGTCTTGATCAAAAACAATAGAGTGTAGCATGCCATGAAGCTTGAAGACCTGGTCTATGAAAATTTGAGCCACCATGGATGCAGTAAATGGGTGGTGAAGAGCACAAAAATGAGCATACTTGGAAAGGCGATCCACCACCACCATTATGATTAATTTATTCCCCGATTTGGGTAAGCCTGTAATAAAGTCCATATAGATATCCTTCCAAATAGCAGGGGGAATCAGAAGCAGTTGGAGGGTGCTTGGAGATTTGACTGTTTCTCCCTTGTTGCGTTGACACACCTCACATTCAGCGACAAACTTACGGATGTCCTGTTTCATATCATCCCCAAAAAAATAATGTTTGACTTGGTCATATGTTTTTGTGAACCCTGAGTGCCCCACTGTGGGTGTAGCATGAAGCTCAGAAAGTATCGTGGATTTGAGTTTGGATTGTTTACTTAAATACAAGCGATCATTGTATCGAAGCTCATCCTGGAGCTAGGAGTACCCTAGGGGAGATGGAGCCTTGTTCTGAAGTTACTGGATCAGATGTGAACTTTTGGGATCTTGAAGCCATTCCTGGTGCACAGCTTGGAGCCAATCGAGTACAATGAAGGAAAGAGAAAAAAGGGATCCTTTGTCTTCATATTTCCGGGACAGTGCATCCGCCATGACATTGTCTTTTCCCTTCTTGTAAATGATCTCATAATCATATCCAAAGAGCTTAGTCACCCATTTTTGTTGTTCCTGGGAGGAAATGTGTTGTTCCAGAAAGTACTTGAGGCTTTTATGGTCGGTCTTAATTTGGAAGCATTGCCCCAAGAGATAAGCACGCCACAACTCAACGGCATGAAAAATTGCCAATATTTCTTTTTCTTAAATGGGTTTGCCCAGATTCCTTTCAGATAGTTGCTTGCTAGTGAAGGCCAAAGGTTGACCCTCTTGCATAAGGACAGCATCGATTCCTTTCCCTGAGGTGTCACATTCCAAGACAAAGGTCTTTGTGAAGTCTGGAAGGGCCAAAACTGGAGTGGTGCACATGGCCGCCTTTAAGGTTTGAAAAGCTTGAGCAACTGCTGGAGTCCAAGTAAAAGAGTTCTTTTTGAGGAGAGTCGTGAGAGGTGATGCAATCTTTCCATAGTTCTTAATGAACTTGCGATAATACCCTATGAGGCCCAAAAATCCATGCAATATTTTGAGAGTCTTTGGGTGCGGCCAGTCTTGCATAGCTTCAATATTTTTTGGGTCCACCCTGACGCCATCCTTTCCCACCAGATGACCCAAGTATTCTACTTCTGAGGCACCAAAAGCACATTTGGACTGTTTGAGGAAAAGTTGGTACTGAGAGAGGAGGCAGAGAACTTGATCCACATGAGTAAGATGGTCTGTCGAGGTTTTTCTATAGATGAGTATATCATCAAAGAAAACTAAGACAAAATGACGGAGAAAAGGGCAGAAGACATGGCTCATGAGGCTCTGGAAGGTGGAGGGGGTGTTACACAAACCAAAGGGCATGACCAAAAAATCATAGTGGTCCTCATGAGTGCGAAAGGTGGTCTTGGGAATGTCAGCCTCTTTCATACGTATCTGGTGATAGCCCAAGCGAAGGTCAAGTTTGGTAAAGAATTGGGCGCCACTCAATTCATCCAGGAGGTCATTAATGATAGGAATGGGAAACTTGTCTTTGATGGTCAGTTTGTTGAGAGCACGGAAGTCAGGACACATTCTCCAAGAACCTTATTTCTTCAGTACCATGATGAATGGAGAGGAGTAAGGGCTCGTACTGGGACGGATGACATCGACAATAAGGAGTTCCTGGACCATTTTTTCAATTTCATTTTTTTGTGCAAAGGGGTGGCATATGGATGGATATTGGGGGGAAGGCTTCCTGGGACAAGGGGAATGGAATGATCATGAACACCGTGGGAAGGAGGGAGTCCTTGGGGAGTGGAAAATACCATTTGATGTTTAGAAAGGAGGGCTTGGAGGTCTTGGGGCACTGAGGGTGTCTCTATGGCTTGTATGGCGTGGAGTTGGGAAATGACACCAGAATGACCTTTCTTGAGTGGTTTTTCTATGCTATGAGAACTGATGACCTCAGGTGAACCAGCAGTGATGCCTTAGAATTTATATTGGTGGCCTCCTTGGTCAAATTGCATGGCTAAGTTCTGAAAATCCATGAGAATGTGACCCAAAGTCCTTAGCTAGTCTGCACCCAACACAATGTCGCAACCGCCCATGTCAATAGAAAACATATGGGATTTTAGGTGGTAGTCACCGATTTGGAGACGCACATTTTCATAGTGCCCGCCACATTTCATAGAACCACCATTAGCAATCATGATTTGGAAATTGTTGACAACATGGATGTAGCAATGGGTTTCTTGGGCAATGCGGTGATGAATAAAATTGTGGGTGCTGCCACTATCAACCAGAATGATGAACTTTTTGTGCTTGATGTAACCGATTAACTTGAGGGTTTGGGGGGCAGAGAATCCAGTGAGAGCATTGAGGGAAATGATCGGTTCCACTTCAGGAGGGTTGGGGGGAGGGTTTATGTCAGTGATTTCTGGTGACTCGAGCACAAGGGGAGTGTCAACATCCTCTTCCAAAATATCCTCAGAGATGTCCATAAAAAGATTTTGTTACTTACATTTGTGGCTTGGGAAATATTTGTCATCACAATTATAATAGAGGCCTTTGAGTTGGCATTCATCCATTTCATCCCTGGTTAATTTTTGGATCTTTAATGGGGCAGAGGGAGTAGTGGGGTTTACTGGTTTAGGGCAAGGGATAAAGGAAGGCTTACAGTTTTGAGAGGAAACAATTTGTTGTGCTTCTTTAGCTTTTTTAGTATCCTCCACCCAAGTTGCAGGTCGAGCCATGAGGACATGGGATTTAATCTCCTCCTTGAGGCCACTGATAAAACACTCTTGAAAGAAAGCATCAGTCATGCCTTCTGTTCGAAAATCCAGGCGCTCAAATGCAGCTATGATGTCTTCTACTGTGCTTGATTGCTTCAATTTTGTCAAATGGCCCAAATGGTTGGTGTCAGTGTCAAAGAATTCATAAAGCTCAGTCACAAATTGGGTCGAAGCAATATACCCTTGATGGGAAGTTTTTCTCCATTGCCACCATTGCCAGCGTTCTTGATCTAGATGGAGAACACCATACCGGAGTTTGGCCAAGTCATATGTAATATTGTAGAGAGAGAAATAATGTTCCATTTGGGTGACCCAACCAGTGGGGTCCAAGCCATCAAATTTGGTTACATCTACCCACAAAAGGCATATGTGCCATTGAAAGTGATGGGGATGAAAGGAATGGGAAGAAGTTTCACCTTCAGTATTTGTATGTGCATTAGGAAAAGAGTCATCAATAGGGATCTTGAGTTTGGTGCAGAGTGATGCAAAGACAAATTCAAGCTGGGTGGTCAATTCATGTTTGACTTTCACCATTGTAGACTGCACGGCTACATTTACAGATGCATTTATGGTGGTATTGATGGATGTATCATGGGAGGCAATAGTAGCACTGAGTTGTTGCACTTCTTGTTGGGTCTCGAGGAAACCAAATTTCAAGGTGTTGAAGTGAGACTCTAGTTCTCGGATACGGGTATGGGCCATGAGGATAGGTGAACTAAAAAGGCAGTGGGCGGGGTCAGAAATTTTTGCATAAAAATGATATGGATGGATGTGATAAGGGAGAAGAGATGAATCTAATGGAATAGGTCTCAAATAATGGTGAAAAAATTTCCTGACTTTTTTTTTTTTTTTAACAGCTGCGGGGTTATACTTTGGTCTGAAGACTGCTGCTGTGATGAAATCCCCAAATTCTTAACCAGAAAGAAATGTGTATTTACTTGGCAACCCGAACACAGATGCACGGAAATAGATCTCGCCGGTTTAATTTGTTTATGTTTATGTTTATGTTCCCCAAGGGTTAGATATTCAAGGGTTTGCCCTGTGCTATAGCTCTCTGATATACGTGCAGGGTCCAACAGTAGTACTCGGCCCAATATCTCAGGGCACTAACTAAGGAGGATAGACTGTACCCTTAGTCGTACTACTTGACTACCCAGGTACTAGAGAGTATCTTCCCAAGTGTTGTTCTCGGTGACACTATAGCAATCAGGTGGCCGATAGGTTTATCTAAAGAGGGCTTCAGGAAATCTAGGTTGATCCATACACAGGTGTTGTTTGATGCTCTACCACTCGAAGGGGTACCAACAGGGGTTACAAGGGTGGCCAACAAATGTGCGCTTAAGACCCACTTGTATTTCCTGTGTGTATGAATCCCTCAACCACGGGTTTATGCGCGTAATGACAGATCTCTGTGGCTTAAAGACGCCGGAATACGTCTCTACCCTGAAAAAAAAATACCCACAATTTCTGCCAAGGAAAGTACTCTGATACCACTTGCAAGATACCAAACATATAAAATATGCAGAATAGAAATAAAATGCTAGAAATGGCAGAATAACAGTAAAATATCCAGCATAATCTTCACAATAACACATAAATGATATAAGAACAGCAATAGAAATAACACTTTGATTCATAAAGCAATGTTCACAGGCCTCTTCGAGGCGGCAACCTCCAATCGAGCAGTGCTCTGTTACAATAATCTCCCAGCTAGGGTTTTCATACCCTCGACCCTTATTTATACTAAATATGTCTATTAAGAGAAGCATCTAGAGGAATATCCTTCTAGAAGCAGAAGCTTCTATTAGGTCTTCTTACATTCGCCTTATTCTATTTTATTGAAAGGCCTTATTAATATTGACCTTTATTACATCTGAATACATTGATATACCTATGTGCGGGTTAGGACCTTAACATTCTGAGTCTTTAATCAATTTCCTTCTTGTCTAAACTCCTTTATTTATATCTCCAATTATCTGATTTTTAGGATTATTCTTTCTAACAATTCTGAGAGGTGATTTTTCTTCTTTCTGTTGATTTGTATTAGCTTGAGTATTCATATCTTCATCTGATTCAGATTCTTCCCTTTCTGATCCTTGGACCTGTTCATCTTCATCTTCAACTATATCTTTTGTGCCTGGTTCAACACTGCTTACATTTTTGACCGATATTTCTTCATCAACTTTTATGTCTATATAATCAACCAGTTTATGCAATCTCTTATTGTAACATATATACCCTTTACTGTTTGTAGCATAACCCAGGAAGATACCTTCATCAGCCCTATCATCATATTTGCCAATATTTTCATCATTGTTCTTGGTATAACATTTACTCCCAAAGACTTTAAAATGCTTGTTTGAAGCAGGTCTTCCAAACCATAGTTCATAAGGAGTCTTTTCACTGTGTGTCCTGAGATGAGCTTTGTTAAGGATATGAACGGTTGTATGAATTACTTCTACCCAATATGTCTGAGGTATGTTCCTTTCATTCATCATTGATCTTGCCATTTGTTGTACTGATCTATTCTGCCTCTCAACAACTCCATTTTTTTGTGGAGTCCTTGGAATTGTGTACTCTCTTTTGATCCCATGTTTATCACATAACTCTTTGAAGTTCCATGAACTAAACTCTCCTCCTCTATCAGACCTTACTGCCTTTAATTGTTTTCCTGTTTGATTCTCAGTCAGAGCCTTAAACACTTTTAATTTTTCAAATGCTTCATATTTTTCCTTCTAAAAGGCAACCCATGTTAGTCTAGAATAATCGTCAATAATCAACATAAAATAATTTTCTTTTCATGTACCTTCTTTCCTTGATGGTCCACATAAATCCATATGTACTAACTGGAGAGGTTTTTCTGTTGAAGGAAATTTTTTAGATTTCAACTGAGTGCAAGTAAGCTTTCCTATCTGGCAGGGTTTACAAACAGAGTCGTATGGATTTGATATATTCAAAAGATCTTTTACTGCCCCATTGTTTCTGAGCTTGATTATATGATCAAAATTTAGGTGTCCAAGTCTCCTATGCCACATCCAACTTTCATCATACTTTCTTAAGTGGAATTCTTCTTTTTCTTCTTTTAACACATAGACATTGTTTTCTGTTCTTATCCCTTTTGCAACTAGCTATCCTGAATTCACAGATTTTACTCTACAATCTTTATAGGTAAAAACGAATTCACATCTTCGGTCATAGACTTGACTGACACTAATAAGATTATGTTTCATACCTTCTACAAACAACACATCTTGAGCTTTCCCTTTTCCATTACTCAAACTCACCATTCATTTACCTTTTATTTTTCCTGGTGCATCATTTCGAAAAGTTACATTCTCTGATTTGCATTCACTTAGAGTTAGAAACTTATTTTTGTCTCCAGTCATATGTTTGGAACATCCACTGTCAATATACTAGGGATTATTTAGTATTTGGGCTGATAACACTAGTCCACACTTGTCATCTTCTTTCTTCTTCCAAACCTTGACATTTTCAGTAGTGGGGATCAAATCTGGCTTGTAATTCCGTAAGCGACAATTTGCAGCTTTATGTCCATAGTTATGACAGATGTAACATTATGGTTCACTAAATAGAAGATCATAGAGATTTTTATGCTCATAAATATTGTTATTCTTAACCTGCATCCTTGATCCAGGTGGATATCGGAGGTCACCCACCTTTTCCAAATGGCTCAAAACGACTTTCTGGCAATTTTGGCAATTTACTATTTTTAGCAGGTTTTAACTTCCGGGGCCATTTTGAGGGCCTAAATGAATTTTTTTCGAGATTTAGGTTCTGAATGATATCCAAATTCATTATTGATCCCCAAAAATGAATCTCCTCAATGATACCTTTCCAACGAGCTATCACACACCTAAAACGGAGATCGTATGCAAAAGTTACGACCCCGGGAAGTTGATGCACCAACTTACCCAAACGGGGCCCACATGACTTTTGGCGCTTCATCTCCTAGGGTTAGGTTTTTGGATGTATAGGACTTTTGGAATTCCCGATTATTGTAAAAAGGCCTCCACAACCTCATTGTAACCATATTCTTGCGAATGCAAGTAGCCGTCACATCTCTTCTCAGAGATAAGCTACCACCATTCTAGCGAGTCTTTCACTCTGTATTTTTACAGTCTCTGTACATTTATTTCATTAATAGAAATCGTGTATTACTGTATCTCTATGTTTATGGTTGCATATCTGATACAATTCTTTTATATTATTGAATATCTGCAATATCTGTGTACATTTCTTTATTATATCTCCGCTCTCATTTCGTGCCGAAAACAATCCGGATCAGTGGTATCAGAGCAGGCTGCTCTTGATCATTTTTTAGTGCATGTCCCCGACGAGGTCCGAGTATAGCAAGTTGGGTCTCAATCTTGTCTCTCTCGAGGACAATCACTCTCACACACCCAAGAAACCCTCAATGGCGGAATAAAATAAAAATGATGGAGCAGACGATCCTATTAGTCTGTTGCTTGAGCAAGCTCTCATGCGACAGAGGGACGAAATGATGGAGAATTTTTCCCACATCCTTCAACGCCTGTCGATAGCATCAAGCGCATATTCATCAAGCGATCACTTTGGAGGCACCTTGCCTTTCAAGGTACAGGTTAATTTTGATATTCCCGTATTTGAAGGTCAAATAAATGCATATGCCCTAGATAAATGGTTAAATCTGCTAGAAGGTTATTTCTCTGTTCATAATTTTCCAGACAAGG